>LFZN01000240.1:38475-83078 GCA_001578235.1 Pseudocercospora eumusae | reverse complement strand
TTTAACCCTCCTAAGAGTTCTACTATTATTATCTTTAGTACTCTTTCCGGGACCTCCCTATCGGCCGCTATCGCTATCTCCTACGCCCTCTTATACGTGTCCTTCTACTCGCTTCCCTCGCCTAGGGGCCTCGCCGTCGTCGCCGTCGTCGTCGTCGCCGTCGTCGTCGTCGCCGTCGTCGTCGTCGCCATTCTTCCTGAGCTACGTATTTTTCTATTATTTAAATATTAAATACCTATTCCTTTATCTCGATAGCGCGTCGCTATAGTATTATTCTAGTCGCTATTATAGACGTGATAAAGATATATAGCCGTGAAGTATACTTCGGTAGGTAGTATATACTCTATCTATTCAGAAAACTCCTTAAGTAAAGAATATAAAGTAATAAAGGATCAAGTTCGATATACCTACTATATAAAGAAATACCCGTTATAGGTAAAAGAATACCTAGAGAGAATTAAGGCCTCCTAAAAAGCTAGAGACGCTGGGGCAAAAACCCCGAATAGGTTTATTACCTAATAGGTTAAGTAGATATAAAGAGTAACTATCTAAGGCCTAAAGAAGAGGCTAAGATAAGAAGAAAACCCTATATATATATATATATATCTATAGTAAGGTAATACCTACTACTAGGGAGACTAAGGTACCTAGGCGTTACCGGAAGACTTAAACCTAAACGGAGGATATAGAAATAGGTACCTCCCCTAATACTATGTAGGGCGAGACTACCTAGACTTAGGAAATATTACATATAGTCTAAATATTATATAGTATAACGTTAATAAGAGTAAGGATAGGGTCTAGAAAAGCTTCATCTAGGCCCTAGACCCTAAAACGTACTAGATTATAGTAGTCTAGGAGCTATAGTTTAACCTATATAGTTATAGGCTAGTAATATTTAGGGACCTGAGGTACTATACCGTTATCCCTACTAGGGGAGCTCCGAGAATATGTATCTATATTAGTAAGGAAATAGCTACGGATAAGTAGTAGGCTATCGCCTAGGAGTATAGAGACCTAACTATAGTCTAAGTAGAGATAAACCTAGGACCTATTAGGATCTATAGCATTTATAATCCGCTACCGGAATCGAGAAGTAGTATCTAGATAAATATACTAAGAAGCATACCTAGACTACTCTAAGGCGACTACTACTAGATTATACTAGGGGACTTTAACCTCTACTATCTACGACAGGGATCGGACTTTGTACTAGCTTACTACCTCCTTACGGGTAGACTTATTGACATAATAGAAGGGGGAGGTAAAGAAATTAATATAGTTAAGGGACTTATTACATAGTTGATAAGAGGTAGTAGTAGTACCCTAGATTTATACTTCGCTGCCTAATAGATTAGAAATAGGGTAACTAGGTTCGGGGTAAACCTAGACCTACCGTCGTTTACTACGGTTTAATAATGAGGGTATATGCCGGGCGGATACAACGGCCCGTTACTTAGTAATGTAGACTTTCTCCCTTTATTTACCTACGGCCGTAGGCGCACGAACGAGTAATATTTAGACCAACCTTTAGGAGATCTTTCTTAAGGGCTTATATTCATTATACGTATAGAGAGGCCTTAATACAAAGCCCGATCGGCAAAAATCATGAATAATACTACCTTAGGAGGCCTCGGAGCCTCCTAGTACGCGAAAGTCTATCTAAGTAGAAGATAATAAATTAGCGGTAGCGTAGGAACTCTAGGAGGGAAGGGCGGTTAACCCTAAACTCGGGGAGTACCTATACGACTAAGTACGCTAGGAATAAGTAAAGGGAGGAGAGTAACCTCTCTTCCCTAAGGAACACGTAGAGCTCTATCTAGAAGAACCTTATAAACCTCGTAGAGAGGATCTAGTAAGCCCTAGACTTAAACTAGGCCCCTATCCCTAATTAGGAAGTATACTAAACACTCCTATACTAGGCCTAGGTATAAGAAATAGTTAAGGCTATTTAAATAATAGGGAACTAGACGAAACTAAACGAGATATCTTAGGTGTAGAGGGTAGCGAATAGCCCGATCTAGTTAACTATAGCGACAACTTACCTTAAGGTAATAAACGTTATTTAAGTTAGGATAGGGAGTAAAGAAGAAAGGGATAAGAATAAGAGGATGTCGTATACGGAGATCTAGAAAACTATAGGAAAAGAGAGAGTAGCGACGGTATAGAAGCTTAGTAGCGGAGGTATTAAAATTACGGTATAATTAGCTAAATTAAAAATAGAACTCGAGAGGGAGACTATATAGCTATAGGGAAAGTAGCTAAAGGTAATAATAGTCTAACCGGTAGATATAATGCTCGTCTATAGACTTTAGATAAATACCTAGCTCGAAAACCCTAATACGATCTAAAATATATAAGGAAATAACTCGAGATAGTATCTAAAAATACGTATCGAGAAAGCGAAATAACTAAAGAGCTAAAAGGAAAGGGAGGAATAGAGATATTTATCTACGATTATATAGGTATAAAGCGAAACCTAAGCTAAGGAGATTACGACGATGCACTTCCTTTACGCGGGAATAGTAATTATAGCGGAGGGATTCTCCTTAGTTACGAATTATAATATACTTTAGATCTTAGGGATTCGGGTATACGACGGCGTATTACTATAAAGAGGGAGCAACTTATAGGAGCTACGTAGGTAGCTATAAAATAGCGGAGTAGAAAAAAATACCTACTATAGTAATTATAAAGGTAACTCTACGGCCTAGTCGACGATATATAAGGTAGAGTAATCGACGATAGAAAGGGCGAGGATATTCTCCGGATAGTTCTAGACGAATTAGGCAGATATAAAAGATGGGAAGAGAGGGGACTCTCTATACTATACGCACACTAAAGGATTTGCGGAAGTAGTAAAGAAGAGGAAGTAGTTACTATTAATTAGGAATGTATAGGGAGACGAGAAGAGACCGGGTAGGCTAAAAGGAACTCTAGCTATATAAAATCTCTAACTACGGTAGGGTATAATAATAAAGAACTATAGGAGACGTAGAGAGGCTATAATAATATAAGAGGGCGGGCCCTAAGGAAGGGTAGACTCTAACCTAAATAGCGCTATTAGTAGAAGAAGGGTAGATAAGCGAAGACTATAAAATAGGGGGAGTAAGCTACGAGGTACTACCGGATACCTAGAGTATATTAACGTTAACGAAGTAGAGGGGATAGTATATACGTTCTAGCTTTAGTCCGAGTAATAGACTAGAAAGGAGGTTATTATCTATATAGATAACTTAGTCGCTTATAGTAGAATTAGTCGTTATAGAGTACGCGGTAACGCTAACTTCGCCCTCCGCGACCCACTTCTATAATCTTTTAAGTATAACTTCGTTATAACCGGAGCCTAGTTACCTTCCGCTTTAAATAGACTCGCTATCGCTCTATCTTAATTAGATACTACCTTAGTTACTAACTTTTATCTATAGCTAAACTCTAATAGAAGGCCGACCTCGAGACTACCGTGCCCCTAAAGTTTATCTAGTAAATAAACCCTCCTTCGACCGAATAGGTAACGGTTATATAGTATAGGTTAAAATATACTATAAGATAGAGCTATTAGATAGGTATTAATTAATAGAAGGTATATATTACGAAGAGGCTATTCGAACTATAGCTTATAACGTAAGATAGGTTAGAAGAGTAGATCGTAGCGAGGGTACTAGTATTAAAGCCGGTAAGAGGCGAGATAATAATGATAGCTCTAAGTAGCCTTCCTACGTACGGCATTTACTACATACGTACGTTAAAAACATATAACGAGCTTTATAACTTATAATATCCTACGAGGCCGCCATTTAGACTATCGAGCGGAAACCTTAGTAGGTAGGAGGTTATCCGCTTTATTTAAAAGAGGTTAACATAAGCTATAGTTAACCTATAAGGCTATACTAGGTAGTCTCTACCTCGTAGAGCTACTTAGTATACTTCTAATAGTAGTAGTACTAAAAGCGGAATAATAGTTATAAGTCGCTAACATCTAAAGCCTATAAGAGGTATTTGAAGCCCTCGCTAAAATAGATAGATAGATAGATCTTTCATTTGCCTATTTTAGTGCCTAACGGCCTATGTAGGTCTATATCTATGTGTTCTATAGAAAGGAAACTAGGCTAGCTAGTAAAAACCTCTCCCCTTTTGCCTTGTTTAATCCTTCGCTTTCCTTTTCCTTCGGTTCTACTTCCTGTAGGGTGTACTAGTATTATAGTGTTACCCTCTTACTACCTTGCCTACTACCCTAATACTTCCTCCTCTCCTTTCCCCTTATTCTCTACCCTCTTCCTCTCTATCTACTCCTCTATTTCCTAGGCTAGGGCATACTACTTAAGGTATCCCTCTCTCATAACCTATTTTATAATTCTTCTAACATTATTTATAATAATCTTGTCGTATTCCCTCTCTTTTACTTAGTATCTCTATTCGCTTCTTCCCTCCCTCTATCGTTTATATACTAGTAGTATGTGTTTAGGGTTTTAAGACGGGTAGCTATATAGGTAAGCTTTGCTTTCTATCCCTAGGACTCTTCTTTAGTATAGATAGGCTCTAAGTCCGATGTGCTTAGAGCGTAGTTATATAACGATACTAGCTTCCGCCCTCTTAAGGTCTTTATAGATTCGGTAGTTATAGCTCGTAAAGGTTGTTAGTACTTTAGGTATGCCGTTTCTTCTTAGTATTTCCTCCTATTCTTCTTCCTAGAGTATCCTTACTATTTCTTCTACTATACTTTCACCTTTCTTTCCTTCATTTTTATCTATAGTTTTAAATACTTTATAGAGGGTTTCTCTACCTATAGCTAGGTCCTCTTCTTTTTATATCTTCCTTTTAGGTCTATTTACCCTTCTTCTCCTTTATAGGGCCTAGCTCTAGATCTTCTTAAGTACTCCCTTAATAGTTTTCTAGGCCGGGTATAGTATCGTTTTAATGGCATATTAATACCTCATGCATTCTCCTTCCTAGAGTATCCTCGCTATTTCTTCCGCCCACACTAGAAAAAAAAATGGCGACGACGATAGCGACGACGACGAGGCCTCCGGGCGAAGTGAGCGAGTAGAGGGAGACCTATAAAAGAGCGTAGGAAATAGTAATAGCGGAGGATAGAGAGGTACCGGAAAGGGTACTAAAGATAATAATAGTAGAACTCCTAGGAGGACTAAAGGTACTTAAGAGCGACACGAAGATAATAGTAGATAAAGTAGTAGGAATAGTAATAATAAAAGTATAGAAGGGAGCGCTACTAGCCTTAAAAACTAACTAAGAAACATAGGCTAAGGTCGCGAGCCTTAAGGAGAAGATAACGGCTATTAAAGTCTACATTATAGACCCCTAGGAATAAGAGGAAATCGATAAGATAACGGGAAAAGAAATTATTTAAAAGATAGGGATAAAGGAAATTATAGGAGCGAAGAAAGATAGACGCGGAGTAGTTAAACTCTACATAGTAGCGGAAGGGGATATAAAGAAGCTTAAAACCTAGAAGGAATAGACGACGAAGATAGGGAAGACGGTAAAGGTCTCCTATTAGTAATTTATAATAATAGCCTACGGAATAACTAGAACCTTTAAAGAGAAAGACAATATCCCCTAACTATAAAAAGAAAATAAGCATATATGCTAAGGGCTCTAAATTACGAAGGTAACATAGGTTAATAGAAAGATCGACGATATAAAGAAGAGATCGTTACTTATCCTATAGGTAGGAAGTACGGAATAAGCTAATATACTCCTAGAGAGAGGGCTTTTCTAGGACTATAAGAGAATAGATACGGAAATCTATATAAATACCTATAGAATCTTATAATACTTTAAGTATTAGTAATACGGATACTTAGTAGCGAAGTACTTAAAGACGATAAGTACATACTCCTACTACGCCTAAGGGTACTAGGTTAAAGAATACGTGGAACTAAAGGAAAACGCTAGGTACGCTAACTACGGGAGAAAGTACCTATCCTAGGCTAAGGAGTACCTAGTAAGGATAAGAGCCTAAGAGAAGGTAAGGGAAGTAAGGACATCCTTACTATAGAGGTATTACACCCCCGAGTAAGACGAACAAGGTAGACCGAGAATCTACTAACTAAATAAGAGACCTAGGGAGGAAGAAACTACCCCCCCCCTAAGGAACTACCCCTAGATAGGACGACTACGACACATCGATTAGGTAGGGAGAGACCTAAACTAAAGGAAGCTTAACTAGATAGTATCTTAGACAAATAAAGATACCCCCTAGGGAGAGGCCTAAAGCTAAGAGGAAATATAATAGGACTAGATGGACTAATCCTAATAAGTAAGATAACCTTATTAATAATTATATAGTATAATGTTAATAAAAGTAAAGATAAGGTATAAAGGAGCTTCCTCTAAGCCCTCTAACTAAAACAACACTACATTATAGTAGTATAGGAGCTATAGATAAACCCCTACTCCTTAAGGCTAATAATAGTAAAAGACCCGAGATACTATATAATTATACATAAGATAGAGACGCCGAGAACCTACATTTATGTTAGTAAAGAAATCGCACTAGACTTATAGGAGATAATAGAATAAGAGGACGGAGACTCTACCTTTATAAGGATATAAACCGCCTAAGGACCTATGAAAATATACTACATCTATAACCCTCTACCGGAATTAAGAAGTAGTATATAACTAAATATACTAGCGAGGATTCCGGCTATAATCGAAGACGACTAGCGGTAGGTATTAATAGGCGACTTTAACCTTTACTACCTACTCTAGGGATTAGACTTTACGCCGGTATACTACTTCTTAGTAGGAAGGTTAATCGATGTAATAGAGAGGGAAGGGATAGAGATTATTATACTAAAGGGACTTACTACATAGTAAGCTAGATTAAGTAAGAGTACGATCGACCTTTACTTTACAACCTAAACGATTAGAGAAAGGGTTACGAAATGTAACGTTTGCAGCCATCCTTTCGTGTTCCCACCCTTTCGTTACCGTCAAGGGACCAGCCGCTTCTAGCCGTTTCTAGTAATCGCTAGTCTATTAGTAGTTAGCTCGTAATTGATCTTAGTAGCAGAATTGTGACAAGCGACGAGGCCTGCTACACCTTCGTACTTACAATAATTATTGTATAATAACTACACTACCTACGGACACTAATAAAGGCTCAAAATGAAGCTTAGAATGCGCTCTCTACGACGGGAAAAGAAGTTACCATATTACGTGCGATTACCGAGTATGCTACTAACAAATACGCTACTAAGAAAGCCGCCGCCCTAGACTACGGTATACCGTATAGTACCTTTATTAACCGCCTACGAGGCATACATATAAACCGACACGATGCTGTAGAAGACCTTCATCGGCTTACTAAGGTTAAAAGAGCCAGTCTTAAGGCCTAGATCATACGCCTTATCGACATGGGTTTCCCTCCGATCTACGACACAATCCGCTATTAGGCTAAGTAGATTATTGCTATAAGACTGTACAACACGAACACTAAGCCTATCGGCTAGAACTAGGTGTATAGGTTCATACATAGAGATAAAGATCTTGAATTTAGATAGGTAAAGGCAATGGACAATAACCGGCGCAATATTGCTAACAATCCGGAGGTCCTTATATACTAGTTCAAACTACTGGAATCCATACGCTAGGAATATGACATACTAGCGCAAGATATAGCTAACTTCGACGAAACAGGCTATCTATCTAGCTGCCACGAGCGACCTCACTAGTATGTTGTCTTAGCAAAGGATGCTAAGAATACTGTCCTACGTTAACCTAGCGGTCGAGAGTAGATTACTATCATAGAGGTAGTAACTATAGGTAGCTTCTATGTACCTCCGATCTTTATCTTTAAGGCAAGGTAGGTAACGAGATTACTTCTGCTATAGTTTAAGTCTTAGTTTGCCTACATGGGTGCCACATTTGCTACTACCGACAATAGCTAGTCCAACACTAAGATGGCACTTAAGTAGATATAGCATTTTAATCTTAGGTGTCTACCGAGTAAGCTAAGCAAGTAGAGGCTTCTTATTATAGACGGTCACGATAGCTATAAGTCATTCGCCTTTCTATAGTATGCCTTAGCGAATAAGATACTACTTCTATACCTACCGTCTCACACTACTCACCTATGCTAGCTACTAGATGTTAGTATATTCGGCCCTCTTAAGGCTCTATATTCAACCCTTATAATGCAGCGTTGCGCGGAGATAGGCCTTGCTAATGTCACTAAGATGGACTTCCTTAACATCTACTCGGACCTACACGATTTAGTCTTTAACGACACTAACATTGAGAATGCCTTTAAGGCGACTAGCATTGAACTAGTAGACGTATAGCGAGTACTCGCGAAGTTGCCTACACCTTATATCTACTTCGATCCACCGGATACGCTAGAAGCTGCTAGGGTGTTAGTTGATCTACCGAGCTCGCTAATACTAGTACTAGAAGGAGGTATACGCCTACTACTACGGGCTCTAGCTCGTCCTACAACACCCTCTAGGAAGCGACTATACTAGTCTAGCAACCCTACTACACCTATGTCTTATAAGCGGTTAATAAAGACCTCTAATCGGCTCGAACGGTTTACTTCTTCACGAGATTATAGACAAGATGATGCCGCCACCGTAGAAGCCCTTATAAAGCTCAACTTTAAGAAGACTTGCAAGGTAGCATAGATTATCCTCACTCGATATAACCTATGCCTTGCCGAGAACGAGAAGCTCCGTAGAGAGCTTAGTCAACGCACTAAGAATAAGAAGGGCGACGTTGTTATTAGCAAGGCGAGGGTATTCACTTAACAGCTTGTTAATAACCTACTTGCTAAGGATGCTACGAAGTAAGAGTATACTACTCTATAGCGCAGTATAAAGGAAGACCTTAGTTAGCTTATAACCATTAAGAAGCAACGGATTGCTATGGCAAGTTAGTAGGCCAAGAAGTTGCGAGAGGAGCGTTAGGAACTTACAAAGCAACTAGCTCTTACTAAGAAGAAGCTCAATAGTGCTAAGGATAGTGCTAGATTAACTATTAACAATATTAGGTACCTACTAAATAGCGAGGGCAGGGTTGCTAACCGTATAACGGTTAGTAAGGCACAAAAATTCATTACTAAGCTTAGTAACAAGATCGAGGCCTTTAAGGTAGTAGAGACAAAGGCACGACACGCACGAGACCTATGGAACATACGATGGAGTAACATTAAGGACGCCGAGACGAAGATAGCCGTACTTAAAGGCATAGTCGCTAAAGCCGATAAAGCCGACAAGTAGGTAATAGACGACCTTATTACCTTGGACTATGCTATAGAGCTGAGCGACACTATTAAACAAGAGTCTAACGACGCCGACGACGAAGGCGATATATAAGCTCCTAAAGACACTGAACCTAGTAGCGATGTCGAGCTTCTTAATCCACGGCAGTTTAACCCTCGTTTGTTCCCCGATTCTTAGGACTAAGACCTCTACGATTCCGGCTTCTTGGCTAACGATGAGGTCTAACTAATTAGAAGCCGAGAAACACCTATTAATAGTTAATGTTGCGTGCAATCGACGTATCTTAGTCGATGAGTTATGCGCACTAGCGGGTCGGGTCCGGCTAGAGTATAGGTTTGGGAAGCTAGCTTTCTTGCACACCTTTATGCTATTATACTACAACCATCTTGTAATATATTATCTTTATATTATACACGCTATTTATATGCACATAGACCTTTTATTTACGCTATTATGTATGCCTATATCTAATATGGTTAATGTGTTCTCGATGCAGAGGGCTAGTAGCTACCTAGCACCGTCCTCTCGTCTAACTTGGTCGGCTTTAACCGAGGCGGTCTTAGCGGCTTCCGGCTATTCGAATAGGCGTTGAACCACACAATTATGCATTACTACGTTCCATTGGAATATACTATAGCTAAATTTAGAATTATACAACTCGACTCGGCGATTTTTTTAGTGTAAAAATCAACCTAATTGCATCGCTGTGTAGTGTACATTAATTCATGGAAGTTTTGACATAGAACGTCGAGATGCTGACAAAGCCGCGCTAACGAAAGGGTGGGAACACGAAAGGATGGCTGCAAACGTTATAGGAAACATAGACATCGAATTATTATTAGACTACCTACTAATATAAACGGAGCTTAACCTATAGGCTACCTAGGAATAAGAGCCGGAATAGAAACCGAACTAGAAGAGGGCTAACTAGGAGGAAAAAAATAGGATACTAGAACTACGGGCCCGGGAAATAGTAATAAGAAACCTCCGGGACATAGAAGATATCTAGAGGGTAGTAGAAGACCTAGTTAGGGCTATCTAAGAAGCTATAGAAGCGATAATACCCTATAATAGACTATTAAAGTACTAATAACCGTACTAGATATAAGAATATATAGAGAAAGTAAGAGAAGTAAGAAGGGTAAGAAGGAAGTAGACTATAACCTACTCTTAAGAGGACTAGGAGGCCTATTATAGAGCTACCTAGGATAAGAAGAGCTAGATAGAAAGGGATAAAAGGTAGGAATAGAGATCTACTATCGGAATACTTATAGAAAAACCGGAAGAAATGTAGAGGATTACTAGATAGGTAAGGTAACCTACTTAGGAGAAAGATTAACTACCCTAGTTTCCCGATATTAAGGATAGGTAGGGTAGATACATACTACTAACGAAGGAAAAGTAGGAGCCCTAGGATAATACTTCTTTAGAGGATAAGTAGAGGTAGACCTTACGGATATCTAAGGAGCTTAACTCGAGTTACCTTAGGAAGGAACGAAATAGTAACTAGAGGCGGGTATAAAGGAAGTTACAATAACTATCTTAAAGGTTACGGGAAAGAAAGCTCCTAGACCCTATAGGGTATATAATAAAATACTTAAAGCGTATAAGGAAACGCTAGCCCCGGCCCTATCTAATATCTTTATAGCCTACATAAAATACGGATACTACCTAAGGCGCTTTAGAAAATCCCTTACTATAGTACTCCGGAAGCTATAAAAGGAAGACTACTCCTAACTTAAGTTATACTAACCGATAGCGCTCCTTATTCTATTAGGAAACTCCTAGAGAAACTAGTCGTAAGGAGGCTTATAGAGTTCGTAGAGGAGTATAACATCTTACTAGAGGAATAAATAGGGGGAAGAGTAAAGAGATCTACCCTTATAGTAGTAAAGCTTATTACGGAATAGATTAGATATATATAGTACTATAGGAAAAATAAAGCGGCGTTACTCCTCTTACTCGATATATTAGGAGCCTTAGATAATATCTCGTACGAAAGACTAATCTATATCCTAAGGTAAAAGAGGATACTAGTATAGATAGTCTAATTTATATAGACGTTCCTAAGAGAGAGGATAACCTAACTACTCCTAGGGAGATATAAGTTAACCCCTATCTACATAAATATAGGAATACCCTAAGGCTCTACCCTATTACCGATACTCTTTCTTATATTCGTAGCGGACCTTCTACCGAAGCTTAAATTAGATAAGACATTAGNATATAAACATTCCTAAGAGAGAGGATAACCTAACTACTCCTAGGGAGATATAAGTTAACCCCTATCTACATAAATATAGGAATACCCTAAGGCTCTACCCTATTACCGATACTCTTTCTTATATTCGTAGCGGACCTTCTACCGAAGCTTAAATTAGATAAGACATTAGTATCGGGATTCGTAGACGATACTAATATCCTAGCGTAGTCGGACTCGATAGAAGAAAACTATAGAATCCTAGAAGAATAATATAAGGAGTACGAAGCGTAGGTAAAGAAATATAGGGCGAAATTCGTACTAGAGAAGTATTAACTAATCTACTTTAGTAAAGCGAAGATAAAGTATAATATAAAGGTACCGATAACTATCTAAGGCTACCTAACCTAACTTACCTTAGAGCTACGAGTCCTAGGAATATAGCTAGACCCGAAACTAAGCTAGGGCCTATAAGTAAAGAAAGTATAGATAAGAGCTAACGCGAATAGATAGTCGATCGAAAGACTTACGGTATCGATATAGGGCGCGATATTCGATAAGGTAAAGACGATATATAAGGTAACCGTGAAACTAGCGATACTATATAGAGCTTAGGTCTAGGTAGTATAAGATAAAATACTAAAGAGAGTTATAGATCTAATAAGTAGAGTCTAGGCTTAGTACCTAAGGAGAGTTATAGGGGTATATAAATCTACCCCGATAAGAGTACTAGAAATAGAGACGGGATCGCTACCTATATACTAGTACCTAAAGGGAATAAGGTACTAATACGCTATAAAATCGACTCTATATCCGGTCTAGAAAACTATTACGGAAGTACTAAAAAAGATCTAGAGCTAGGCCTATAGAAGAAAGAGAAGGACGAATAGACCCGAGATGAAAATATAAAAAGAGGAGGACCTCGCCCGACGAAAGGAGACCCTCTATAAAGTATATAAAACTATAGAGAGGAGGGAAGGGAAAAGAGGCTAAAGTAGGGCGGAAGAAATAGCGAGGATACTTTAGGAAGAAGAATAGGAAGAAACTCTAAGAAGTAACGGTATACCGAAAGTACTTACTACCTTCGGAAGCTATAATTACTAGATCTAAAAAGATCTAAAAAGGGCGGAGGCGAGTATCGCTATATAGCTACGCTCTAAACATATAGGACTTAGAGCCTACCTACATTAAAGAAGAGTCCTAGGAATAGAAAGTAAGGCTTACTTATATAGCTATCTATCCTAAAACCCTAAGTATATACTACTAATATATAAACGATAGAGAAAGGGAAGAAGTAAATAGAGATACTAAGTAAAAGAGAGGGAGTATAATAAGATAATTATAAATAAGGACGACATTAGAAGAATTATAAGATAGATTATTAGAGAGGGATACCTAGAATAGTATGCCCTAGCCTAGGAAACTAAGGAATAGATAGAGAGGAGAAGGGCGGAGATAAAAGGGAACGGGGAGGAGGAAGTATTAGAGTAGTAGGCAAGGTAGTTATAGGGTAACACCATAATACTAGTACACCCTAGAAGAAGTAGAACCGAAGGAAGAGGAAGCGAACGAGACATTAGGGATAGAGGAGGGGTTTTCCCTAGTTAGCCTAGTTTCCTTTCTATAGAACCTATAGCTATAGACCTACATAGGCCGTTAGGCACTAAAATAGGTAAATGAAATATCTATCTATCTAATACCTTATGCCTTTAAGGTACTAGTATATTAGTAGCGATCCCGCCTCTATTTCTATAACCCTAGTAGGAGTAGATTTATATGCTCCTATAACTCTCCTTAGGCATTAGGCTTAGACTCTATTAATTAGGTCTATAATTCTCTTTAGTATTTTGTCTTATACTACCTAGACCTAAGCTCTATATAGCATAGCTAGTTTTACGATTACCTTATATATCGTCTTTACCTTATCGAATATCGCGCCCTATATCGATACCGTAAGTCTTTCGATCGACTATCTATTCGCGTTAGCTCTTATCTATACTTTCTTTACTTATAGGCCCTAGCTTAGTTTCGGGTCTAGCTATATTCCTAGGACTCGTAGCTCTAAGGTAGGTTAGGTTAGGTAGCCTTAAATAGTTATCGGTACCTTTATATTATACTTTATCTTCGCTTTACTAAAGTAGATTAGTTAATACTTCTTAGGTACGAATTTAGCCCTATATTTCTATACCCGTGTTTCGTACTCCTTATACTACTCTTCTAGGATCCTATAGTTTTCCTCTATAGAGTCTAACTATGCTAGAATGTTGGTATCGTCTATAAATCCTAATGCTAATGTCTTATTAGATTTAAGCTTTAGTAGGAGATCCGCCACGAATATGAGGCAACAGTTATTAGATTCTTATGTATCTAAGTAGGTGCGACGTGCCCTATTATCTACTAGGCCCTACCTTAGTTTTTAGCCTTATCTCATACCTCTTAGCGTTATACCTCCGGCTTCTACTAGATAAGGTAGATAAGGCCTCTCTTAGCCTAAGTAACTCGTTATTTACTCCTTAAGTACATACTACTAGCCTACTATCCTAATACGAATAGCTCTATCTCTCTATGTACCGACACGCGCATCCGTTCTCTCGAGCTACGTAGTAGTCTCTCCGGCCGGGGTTTAATCCCGCCTACTCCTAGGTATACGGAGGGTTAGTTGCCTATTAAAGGGATAAGGTCTTTAGAGCCGGTAGTAGCTACTACGTACTACGCCCCGTAGTCGCCTTACGGCTTCCGTTTCGCGTTACCTATTAAGGTCTCCCTATAATAGGCCGACCGTATCTTATAGAGGTAAGCCTATAGGCTCTACGCCGGGTAGCCTACGACCTATCCCTCTACTAACTAAATCTATGTCTACTTCGCCTACGAGCTAGCCTATATTTCTCCTACGTATACCTAGTATACGACTAGCCTATGTGTACCGCTATGTCCCCTCTACGAGTCGCTATAACATTTCTTTCTTCGATAGACTATAACCCCTCCCCTTCCTTATCCGCATTCCTTTATAGTTTAAGGTACATGTATAGGGGAGGCCTTAATAGTCTCGTCGAAAGAGGGCTTAACAACGTCTTCGAGGGTTACGGCGTAGCGGGCGTATTAATAGGTTCCGTACCTATAATATGTAGTAAGCCTTAATAAGTTCTCTCGAGTTCCGCTTCTATTTTCCCTCGACGCGTCTTTCTCGTTAATCTAACGCGTTCCTAGAGCTTTTTAGATCTAGAGGTATCCTATCGCGTCCCTAGGGCTTCTATATCCTTATAGCGAGTAGAGCGCTATAGTTCGGGCTCTACTCGCGATAGTAGGGTAGGAACGCGTCGGGTAGTTTTCGTATCCTAGTATCCTCTATGTCCTTCCTATATAAGAAGATCTCCGACCTAACGAAGGTAGTAGGTCGTAGAGCTTAAGTAGGCGGTACATCGCGCTCCTATCCCTATCTCGCTACGGTCTCGCGCCCGTCGGCGCCGCCTCTTCTTATAGCCTCTATACTTAGCCGCATCGTCGTAACGATGCGTTTCTACCTACGGCGACGAAGACGCGTGTAGTAGGTCTTCGCAGGCCCCTCGCTAAAATAGCTATTTAATCTAAGTAGCCGCTCCCCTTACTAGAAGACCGTAACCGTAAGTAGTAGGACTAGCGAGTTAATGTTAGTTAATTAAGATAGTCTCCGCTAAATGGCGCTAGTAAAAGTGCTTAATACGATAACGGTAAGCCGCCGAAGTAGAACTAGAGGCTTCTAAGATAATCGATAAGTTTAGGCCCTTCCCTACCCCACTACTAACTAGTACGTAAAAGAACTTTTACGTACTATCGTTAGTAGCTAGTTAGCCACAAATTTAGTTACGTATTATTAGTGACCGAGCGAGGAGGTATAGATAGAGTAGTCTATATAGAAGTAAGGGGAAAGCTATAGACCTACGGTCGTAATCTCTTCCTTATTTACCTAGAGCTACTAAGATCGATATTATTATACCTACCTACCTTACCCCTATATCTATGAATTTTTAGATAGTACCTAATATATACGGCTTAGGTACTACTAACTATTAGTACGTACAAGAACCTTTAAGTACTACCGTTCGTAGCTACTTAGCCCTAAATTTATTTACTCATTATAAGTAACCGAGCGAGGAGGTACAAATCTCTAAACATAGCGGTATTATCTCTCTATAGAGAGGTAATATCTATAGATAGAGATAGTATCTATAGATAGAGATAGTATCTATAGATAGAGATAGTATCTATAGATAGAGATAGTATCTATAGATAGAGATAGTATCTATAGATAGAGATAGTATCTATAGATAGAGATAGTATCTATAGATAGAGATAGTATCTATAGATAGAGATAGTATCTATAGATAGAGATAGTATCTATAGATAGAGATAGTATCTATAGATAGAGATAGTATCTATAGATAGAGATAGTATCTATAGATAGAGATAGTATCTATAGATAGAGATACTATAAAGGAGAAAAACTCTCTAAATAAGTCATTATAACATAGATTCTTCAT
This sequence comes from Pseudocercospora eumusae, assembly GCA_001578235.1. Lineage (NCBI taxonomy): Eukaryota > Fungi > Ascomycota > Dothideomycetes > Mycosphaerellales > Mycosphaerellaceae > Pseudocercospora > Pseudocercospora eumusae. Next base: position 67,116 of record LFZN01000240.1, on the reverse strand, counting down.
ATTTTCGGTAGCCTATAAAGACTTACTATACTCGTCTACGTCGCTATATATAGAAACATATCCCTACGACGATATAGCTAAGTATAAAGACTACAAGAAGAGGCGGCGCTACTAAGTACGCGACCGCGAGAGGATAGAGATAGGAGTACTAACATAAGGCTACCTCGCGAGGAGTCTATAGGCTTACGTCTATAAGATATAGTTAACCTATCGTAGGGTAATCTTCATAGGTAACGATAGATAGGAGGTATTAAGTAACTATAGGGCGTAGTATATAGTAGCTACTACTGGCTCTAATAACCGATTAGATACTAGCTAGAGAGGCTACTACGTAAGCTTAAGAGAACGGATACGCGTATCGGTATATAGGGAGGTAGAGTTATCCCTAGTAGGATAGTAGACTAGTAGTATATAGGTAAGGAGTAAATAACGAGTTACTTAGGCTAAGAGAGGCCTTATCTACCTTAATTAGCTAAAGCTAGAGGTAAAAAGCTATGTAGATTAAGATAAGGCTATAACTAAGGTAGGTAGGGCCGAGTTAAAAATATAGTAAGTCGGACCTACTTAGATATATAAGAATCTAATTACTAGTAAGCCGAAAAGGAGGAAGGGGAAGTCTAAAGGAGGGGCTTTAATAAGAAGGAAGAAACTATACGGCGATGCTAAGTTAGAGTAAGCTAAAACCTACGGAATGATAAAATAGGCGCCTAATTAACTCCTATGCGATATAATACTAACTTAAGGGTATAGTTAGGAAATAGGGGAGAGACGAGAGGTCCGCTCTACCCCTCTCTGTCTTACTCCCGCCCTATATATAAGCGGAATTAACCCTAAAGATATAGCATCTTATATATGGGATCCCCTCTCCGTCATTAGGGCTATCTATAAAGGAATAGCTTCTCGAGATAGGTACTACCCGAAAGAATTCGACCAGATATATAGGTTATATAACTAGATACTAAGCAAGGTAAACCTAGTAGCAGAGGTCGGCTTAAGCCGGATTAATAAGCGGGAATTAATATAGTATATAGAGGGTACCTCGAAGGCTTCCGAGAGAGGTTACTACTACTATGGGAAGGTAGGTAGAGGACCCTCGGTAATAGAAATAGATAGGGCATACCTAGGACTATATATCGGGTCTATCCTCTATATCCTTCCTATATAAGAAGATTACTTATAACGATCTCGATGGCGATAGCGACGACGATAGCTAACGACGGAGAATACCTAGAAAGAGCTTTAAAAATCATGATCGTAGAACTACTTAGGGGCCTAAAGGTACTAGTACTAAAGGAAGTATAAATACTATTATCGCTAGGGCTATATAGTTAGTAGTTATAAAGGTAAATAAGATATAGACCGGTAGTAAGAGCTAGAATACTTAGGTAGTAGTAGCTAGCTAGGGGACTTAGAAGGCCCTAAAGATAGTAGTTAAGGTCTACATCGTAGACCCTTAAGAATAGTAAGACATTAAAGGAAAGACGTGAAGAGAGATAGTCTAAATAATTATTATAAAGGAAATTATTGGGGCACAAAGGAATAAGCTAAGAGTAGTAAGGCTATTTACTACTTAGGAGTAGGATAAGAAGAGGTTATAGAGCTAGAAAGAGTAGATAACTAAGATGGGTAAGATAGCGAAGGTCTCCTACTAATAGTTTATAGTTATCGTCTATAGTATGACTAGAACTTTTAAACCGAAAGATAATGTTATTTAACTCGCTAAGGAAAACTAAGCTACCTACCTAGGGCTATAGATTTATTAAGGTAACAAAGCTTAATAAAAGATAGACGATACTAAGAAAGAGTCCTCTATTATTCTATAGGTACCTAACCCATAAGACAATATGATCCTTAACTAGGGCCTATTCTAGGATTATAAGAGGATAGATATAGAAATCTATATAAGTAGCTAGCTCCCTCTATATACGACATACTACTTCCTCATACATTACCTACGACCCTAGGAAAATGGCGACGACGACTGCGACGACGACGAGGCCCCCGGGCGAAGGAAGCGAGTAGAGGGAAACGTATAAGAGGGCGTAGGAGATAGTAATAGCGGCCGATAGGGAGGTCCCGGGAAGAGCGCTAAAGATAATAATAGTAGAACTCTTAGGAGGTCTAAAAGTACTAAAGAACGATATAAGGATAATAGTCGATAAAGTAGTAGGAACTACTACGGTAAAAGTATAGAAGGGAGCTCTTTTAGCCCTAAGAACTAGCTAAGATATATAGGCGAAGGTAGCTAGTCTTAAGGAGAAGAAGATAGCTATTAAGGTCTATATTATAGACCCCTAAGAATAAGAGGATCTCGATAAGATAATAAGGAAAGAAATCGTTAAAAAGATAGGGATAAAAGAGATTATAGGGGTAAAGAAAGATAGGCGTAAAGTAGTTAAGCTCTATATAGTAGCGGAAGGGGATATAAAGAAGCTTAAAACCTAGAAGGAGTAGACGACGAAGATTAGAAAGACGGTAAAGGTCTCGCGCTAATAGTTTATAGTTATAGCCTACGGTATAACTAAAACATTTAAAGTATAAGATAATATTACCTAGCTTTAGAAGGAAAACTAGTACATATGCCTAGGGATCTAAATTACTAAAGCCGTATAGGTTAAAAGAAAGATCGAAGATACGAAGACGAAGTTATTACTTATCGTATAGGTAGGGAGTATAGAATAGGCTAATATACTCCTAGAAAGGGGGCTCGTCTAGGATTTCGAAAGGATAGATACGGAAATCTATATAAATACTTATAGGATCCTATAGTACTATAAGTACTAGTAATACGGGCACCTAGTAATAAGGTACCTAAAGACTATAAACACGTACTCCTACTATATATAAGGATACTAAGTTAAGGAGTATATAGAACCGAAGGAAAACGCTAGGTATATTAACTACGGAAGAAAATACCCCTCCTAGGCTAAGGAATACCTAGTAAGAATTAGAGCCTAAGAGAGGGCGAGGGAGGCGAGAACGACCTTACCGTAGAGGTACTATACCCCCGAGTAGGACGAGCTAAACCGATAAGGAACATATAACCCGAATAAGAGATAAAGGGAGGAGGAAACTACCCCCCTACCGTAAGGAACTACCTATAGGTAGGAAGACCGCGATATATTAACTAGGTAGGGAGAGACCCTAACTAAAGGAAACTTAACTAGATAGTACCTTAAATAAATAAGGATACCCCCTAGGAGGAGATCCTTAGTTAAGGGGAAACCTAGTAGGATTAAATAGACTAATCCTAATAAATAATATAACGGCATTAACGATTATATAGTATAACGTTAATACGAGTAAAGATAAGGTATAAAGGAGCTTCCTCTAAGCCCTCTAACCGAAATACTACTACGTTATAGCGATCTAGGAACTATAGCTAAACCTATACTCCTTAAAACTAATAACGGTAAAGGATCTAAGATACTATATAATTATATATAAGACGGGAACGCTAAGAGCCTATATCTATATTAGTAAGAAGATCTCTATAGATTTATAGGAACCTATAGACTAAGAGGACGGGGACTCGACTACGATAAGGATATATACCGCCTAAGGCCCGATAAAGATCTATTATATCTATAACCTACCGCCGGAATTAAGAAGTAGTACCTAACTTAATACCCTAGTAAGGATCCTAACTATAATATAGAATAATTAATAGTAGATAATAGTAGGAGACTTTAACCTCTACTACTTACTCTAGGGATCCGACTTTATACCGGCATACTACTTCCTAGCGGGAAAATTAACCGACGTAATAGAAAGGGAAGGAATAGAGATCGTAACTCTAAAGGGTCTAACTACGTAGGAAGCGAGAGTAAGTAAAAGTATAATCGACCTTTACTTCGTAACCTAGATAATTAGGGAAAGGCTTAGAAAATATACTATAAATATAGATATAGAATCCTCGTTAGACTACCTACCGATATAGACTAAGCTCGACCTATAGACTACCTAGGAATAGGATCTCGAAGCTAAGCCTAACTAGAAGAGGGCTAACTAGGAAGAGACTAACCGAATACTAGAACTAAGGGCCTAGGAGATAGCGGCTAGAGACCTTAGGAACCGGGACGATATCGAGAGAGTAGTAGAGTACCTAATCCGGGCTATATAAGACGCTAGAGAAGCTATAATACCCTTAAGTAGACTATCTAAGTACTATTAACTATACTAGATAGAGAAATATATAGAGAGAGTAAAGGAAGTAAGGAAGGTAAGAAGGAAGTAGACTACTACGTACTCCTAAGAGGATTAGGAAGCTTACTATAGAGCTACTTAGGAAAAGAAGACATAGATTAAGAGGGATAAAATATAGGAATAGAGATCTATTATCGGGATACCTATAAAAAAACCCGAAGATATATAGAGGATAGCTAAATAGGTAAGGTAACCGACTTAGGATAGAGACTAACTACCCTAGTTCCCCGATATAAAGGATAGGTAAGGAAATATCTATACTATAAACGAGGATAAAGTAGGGGCCCTAAGGTAATACTTCTTTAGTAGCTAAGTAGAAGCTAACCTAACGGATATCCGAGGAGTAAGAGTAAAACCGCTAAAGGAAGGAACTAAATAGAAACTAGAAACGGACACGAAAGAAGTTATAGTAACTATAGCGAAGCTTCTAGGTAAAAAAGCCCTAAGGCTAGATAGAGTATATAATATTATACTTAAAGTATATAAAAAGACGCTAGCCCCGGCTATAGCTAACATCTTTATAGCCTATATAGAATAAGGAAACTACGTAAAACGGTTTAGGGAATCCCTTACTATAGTACTTAAGAAACCGTAGAAAGAGGACTACTCCTAACTTAAGTTATACCGACCGATTATACTCCTAAATATAATAGGTAAACTCCGAGAAAAGGTAGTAGCTAGGAGGCTTATAGAGTTCGTAGAAGAATATAAAGTCCTACTAGAGGAGTAAATAGGAGGGAGGGTAAAGAGATCTACCCTTATAGTAGTAAAGCTTATTACGGAGTAGATTAGATATATATAGTACTACGGAAAGAATAAAGTAGCGTTACTCCTATTACTTAATATCTCGGGAGCCTTCGATAATATCTTATACGAAAGACTAATATATATCCTAAGGTAAAAGAGAATACTAATATAGATAGTCGAATTCGTCTAGTTATTCCTAAAAGAGAGGACGACCTAACTACTCCTAGGGAGATATAAGTTAGCCCCTATCTAAATGAATATAGGAATACCCTAAGGATTAACCCTCTTACCGATACTCTTCCTTATATTCGTCGCGGATTTCCTACTAAAGCTTAAATCTAATAAGACATTAGCATCGGGATTCGTCGACGATACTAACATCCTAGCATAGTTAGACTCTATAGAGGACAACTATAGAATCCTAGAAGAACAATATAGATAGATATTTCATTTACCTATTTTAGTGCCTAACGGCCCATGTAGGTCTATATCTATAGATTCTATAGAAAGGAAACTAGGCTAACTAGTGAAAACCTCTCCTCTATCCCTAATGTCTCTTTCGCTTCCTTTTCCTTCCGTCGGTTCTACTTGTTCTAGGGTGTACTAGTATTATAGTATTACCCTATAACTACCTTGTCTACTACCCTAATACTTCCTCCTCCCCGTTTCCTTATATCTCCGTCCTTCTCCTCTCTATCTATTCCTCCGTTTCCTAGGCTAGGGCGTACTATTCTAGGTATCCCTCTCTAATAATCTATCTTATAATTCTTCTAATATTATCCTTATTTATAATTATCTTATCGTACTCCCTCTCTTTTACTTAGTATCTCTACTTACTTCTTCCCTTTCTCTATCGGTTATATACTAGTAGTATATATTTAGGGTTTTAGGATAGGTAGCTATATAAGTAAACCTTACTTTCTATTCCTAGGACTCTTCTTTAATATAGGTAGGCTCTTAGCCCTATGTATTTAGAGCGTAGCTATATAGCGATACTCGCCTCCGCCCTTTTTAGGCCTTTATAGATCTAGTAGTTATAGCTTCCGAAGGTAGTTAGCGCTTTCGGTATACTATTTCTTCTTAGAGTTTCTTCCTATTCTTCTTCCTAGAGTATCCTTACTATTTCTTCGGCCCTACTTTAGCCTCTTTTCCCTTCCCTCCTCTCTATAGTCTTATATACTTTATAGAGGGTCTCCTTTCCTCGGGCGAGGTCCTCCTCTTTTTATATTTTCCGCTCGGGTCTATTCGTCCTTCTCTTTCATAGGCCTAGCTCTAGATCTCTTTTAGTACTATTGCCTCGAAACTACACAAACACTAGAGCGGGTATTGTGCGGAATAAGGTAGTAGCAGAGTAATTTACTTAGGTACTCTACTATGCTCGGTAGGTAGAAGACGAAGGAAATTCGTGTCTTATATACCTAGCGGGTACGTAGTAGGCTCGGTAGAAGAAAGGACCGTATCGTTCTCGCCGTAGGTAGGTTTATAATGCTATAAATAACTATTCTAAGTTATGAAAAATAATCTTTCTCGTCTAGTAGATGTTATGTCGTATGTCTAAGTTACTAGCCGTCCGAAAGCTAAAAAATGCCTCGGCTACTAGCTAATACTCCTCCCTTACTTAAAAGTCGGAGCACGACTTTCTATACTATAAGTTATGTTGAATGCCTCCTTCTAAAATGCCGTAGTTATATCCGCTTTTTCAATTAGTACGCCTAAATTAAACATTAATGAACTCCGTAATCTTATTACTATACCCGCTTTCCTAATTAATTTTTTAGTCTTATCTTTATAAATACTAACCACCCCCCCGGGGGGTGACTTCCTACTCTAATTCTTCCTCTACTATCCCTCTATCCGCGTATATGTCCGGCTCCCTATTAAGCACATTTAGCGGAGGATAATTATTAGCGTTACCTCCGTTCGCGAAGAAGCTATACTTCTATCTAAAGAAATCCTTCTCGAGGTCTATAACTATAATGAATTTACGCTCGAATTCTAGGGCGGCCTCCTTACGCTACTCCTTTAAGTATACTTTTTACTAATCCTTAGTTATTACTAGTACCTTCTTAACTTTATTAGCTACTATAGGATCGTCCTACCTTAGTCGACTAACTAGAGCGCGAGAGATTAGATTCTAGATATCTAATATTATAGCTACCGGGAACTTATACGGCATAGTACTATAATAGTTAGGGTATCCTAATAGAGAGTTCGGTCTAGGTACTATATCTACGTAGGCGGCTCGTAGATTATTAAAAGTACTAGACTTAGGTACTTCTAGATTACCGTTCTCTTATACTTTAACAAACTACGGAAGGATCGTTCGACGAGTCTCCTATCCTCTAGGCGCGCTATGTAGAAGTATGGGACTAGTAATTCGAATGCTATTCTTACGGTATAGAACCGGCGTCTACCTACTACTAACCGCCGTAAGATCTTCGTCGGTTAGAACCTTAGGCGTAATCTTATGAATGTTACTATCTAATAGTATGTCGCGAGCCCGAAGTCGCTCGAACTAAACCTCGAAGTTCTCCTTCTTATATATACTAGGTACTACGTAGGTATAGTTATTAGCATTTTTAGTATCGAGCGAGACGCTGCCTTAGATTATAGAGGTCCCTAAGCCGTTACGCATGTTAGTAATATTTAGATCGATGTGCTTAAATCTAGCCTAACTTACGTTCTCTTCGATTTTCCTATCCGCCTAATGTTAGTACTTAGTATAGTACGGATACGAGATAAGATACGTAGCCTAGTCCGGCCGTAAGTAAGTATATATTAGCTAATAAAGCGGATCTATACGTACTATTTACTAACTTAGGCTATAGAACATGTTTCTTATCTACCTATTGTTTAATTTTCTACTAATACGGCGCTAGTACTATCGGTATATGTCGAACTCCCGGAGTATAAGCATCTTTAGTTCGGCCCTACCGTTCGAGAAGGTAACCGTTTCCTACTAATCTATTATACTATTCGCGATTAGGTTTCTATCCCGAAGCTATTTCTTCGTATCGTCCTCCCCGATAAAGAGGAAATCCTTAGCTTTCCTAGCTACCTAGCCTTAAGGTAGGCGGCGTATAGCTAGATCTCGGCTCTTTACGGTTTAAAACCGATATAGCCTAAGGGCTCGCCTCTATACTCCTCGCGGGTATACTATAGTAATAAAAAGATAGCTATTATCGGCTTTATACTACTCGAACTATACTATCCTCTCGAAACTAGTAATCTTTATAACCGTACGGTATAGCCTATTATCTTTTACTAGGCTAATAATTATGCTAAAGACTATAATAATAAATCTTCGGAGATGCTATAAATATAAGGTATATTCCCCGCTAGAGTTTTTAGTACTAGCCTTATACTTCTTAGCGGCTTTTAGTTAGTACTCCTAGTCGAAATTATAGTAGCTACCTTTTAGTAAGAGTTATATAATTCTAATAATACTAAGTTCCGCCGTCTCTAGGTACTTCGGGTAGAACTTGCGGATCTCTTCCGACGTAGTCGTTATTAGTATACCCTCGCGACTACCGCGCATAATAAGGCTATTACCTAAGCTAGACTATAGTAAGTTCCTAGAACTAGAACGAGGTATACTACCTAACCCTACGCGTAGTAAATTTCTAGATCTAGATCTTAGTAGGTTCATACTCGATCTAGACCGAGGTAGGCTAGAAGTAGCCTATAGATTAGAGATGTTTCTCGAACTTACCCGCTTATGCCCGGCTCTAGGAGGTGCTTATCTAGTAGATCTAGATTCCTTAGTAACTAGCGGCAAAATAGGCTTCTTACTTCGTATTCTCTCCGACTATCTAATAGGCGGTACCGCTATAGACGGGTCGGAGGAGGAGGTAGGATCTAGAGTAGAGCGGTTACTAGTCGGTCTAGTACTCGGCTATCTACTCGTACTCGGTCCTAGTATTAGCTCCTAAGAACCCTAGCGACTAAACGGGCCGGCGACCGTCTAATTTCCTCTCTCCCTACGGGTAGTAACTATATTTAGCACCTTCTCGAACGTAAGATACGCCCTTAAGTTCGAGCGAACGATAAGTAGCCGATTAGTAAAACTATAGGTATAGCCGTACTTATCTAATACCTTATAGACTATACTATACTACTTTAATAAGTTAATCTCTTCTTTTTACCCCTATCGCTCCGGATTTATCTTTAGGTTCTACTACTTTAGGTTAAACTTAGATGCTTAGTATTCCGGAGTATCCGATCGGTTTGCCGCCTTATTTTCGAGTCGCTAGATAACGCGCTTAGCGAGCTCCTTATAGCCCTTATCCTTATTAGGGAACTTGCCTATAAAGGCGCTTAAATCCTTTAATCGCTTATTTACTCCGAAAAACCTATACTCCTCTATCCGGTTTATAAAGGCGATAGAGTACGCTTATCGGCTAACGTTTCGTATAGTCTCCCTCCGATTTCTAATCCCCTTTCCCTACTTAATAGCTAAACGAAGGCTACTTAGTCCTTAGGCGTCGTTTAAATCTTTGCCGCCGTAGACTCTATTCTTATCCTCCTTATTTATTACGCTATCTACCGTCTCCTATATAACTAAGAGCCTAACTACTAGCCCCTCGACCCCCGAGTTAATAGCCTCGAAAACTTTACGCGCTTATACGCGAAAGGCTTCGACGTCTATCTCTCTTAGGCGGGTTAGAGCGATAGTAATAGTTTTACTAGTATTACATCCCGTAATAGTACGCTAGGTAATTAGCTAAAGGTAAGTAAGTCGGATAAAGGAGGCGGTAGGGGCGGTAGTACTAGTTTCCTCTTACTAAGATATTATTCTTACTACCGCGGCGTAGTATTAAGGTGTCGGTAGTAGCGCATAAGCGCGCTTATAAAAAAATAAGGTTTACTAGTCCGTATGTCGCGGCTACTAGCTATAGCTAGTGCGAGATAAAGGTATCTCCTAGTTAATAATTAAAGGCTAAGATCGGAGGTATTACTTATTTAGTTATCGGTTTACTAGTTAGAATATTTATATTAAAGAAAAGGTTTACTACGGAAGAAGGAGCATCCTTTATACCTCGTCGCGCCGGTACTTCCCGGAGTAAACCCGCGCAAAAGTAAAAGAGTAAAGGAACTAGAGTAAACCCGTAATAATAGGAGTAATTAAGTAAGACCGGTAGATAGAGCGGTAAGCGTATATTCTAAGTAAGCCGGTTACTAGTAAAAGTAAAGCTATAAAGTAAAGCGCGCGCCGGTAAAACTTCGGTATAATAGCGGCGGCGGCGGTAATGTCTAATATTTTTATTTAGGGCTACGATGTTTATAGGAGAGATAGTCGTTAAGGTTTCGCGCTATATAGAGGTCTAGTACGCTTTAGCGGAGTCGCTTAGTAGAAGTTACCCCCCCGGGGGGTAACTCGTTTTCTTAGTAGTACTAGCGACGTCCCCTATTTCTAGTCGTACCCGGAACCTACGCGTCTTCTCTTAGCGGCTCTTTTACTACTTTCTACTACTATCTCTAGTACTTCTACGGGTACTTCGCTATCGCTATTATCGTCCTTATCGTTAGGTTTAAGATTTAGCTTAAATTCCGGCTTATCTAGAGCGCCCCCTTCTATAACCCTACCCTCCTCCTACTCGTCGAGGAACTACCTAAAATCTAGCTTACTCGGAGTACCGAAATCTAGCTCGATTAGGGTATTACTAGTTACTATTTCGCCCTCCTTAAAGGCTATCTCCTTAGGACTATTTTCCCTTATCGGAATCTCGCCTTCCTTATAGGTCGTCTTACTTACTAGAGTATTCGCCCTTATGTCCGTACTACCTTCTAGCCTCCGAAAAGGTATATAAGGACGAGGAGAGGGAGGAGGAGGCGGCATCGCGTTTATTAGGTACTACGGGTCGTATATCGGGTCCCTAAAACCTATCCTCCTTATTACTACGCGTTATTCTCGGACGAAAACCTTTAGACGCACGTTAAGGTATCTTTTATTCTAGGAACGGAGGATATCGTATACCGTTACCGAGGGCTTTAGCGAAGTAACTAGCGCCGGCGGAATTATACGGTATATTATTCGTAGGATGTTCTTATCTCTCCTTCGCTATATATAGGTTCTAAACATAATCTCGTTACTCTTTTAGTTATTATAGTCCTTACTAGGCTTCGCCGGTTCGCGAACCTCTCTAGTAAGAACTCTAACGTACTCCTTATCGACTACTCGAGCCTAGTAAATTATATAGCGCGCCTATATAGAGTAATTTATAAGATCTATTTCGAGTATATAGTACTCCGTACCCGAAGGAACTTCCTTAATATCTACATATCCGACTAAGCTAGCTATTACCCTTACTACTAGCGCATCGTTACGGTTAAACCGAGGGTACTCGTAAATGCCGCGTTTATCTATCGGTTCTCTCTCTATTTCTCCTTAGAGCGGGTTCTACTACTATATATATATCCTTCGCGGCGCTCTAGTAATAATATAGTAGCTCCTAGCCTATTCCTAGACTTCGTCCGCGTAGTAAAGCCTATAGTAGTCCCTCTTCTAGTAATCGAGGATCTCCCGCTAAACCTCTTCGGAGTTCGGTCTTCCGTCGTATATATATCGTCCTAGTAACGATGAATCGTCGGATTTAGACCTTTGTTCCTAGGTATTCCCGGGGTTCTCTATAAAAGATATGTCGTTAGTTTCTTTATATCGGTTTCTTTATATTATCGTTATTCGCTTAGTACGAGTTTACCTAGGCTAGAGGTTAAGTAAGTTGTTTTTCTAGCGTTTTTATTCGCGGGCGTCTTAAGTAAGCGTCCTAAGTACTTTTACCGTCTTCGCTTAGGACTATTTTTCGATGTATCGTTTTCTAGCTAATACGTAGGTTCGGTTCTTCTACGGGTATAATATTACTAGGGTTATTAGATCGATCGATATTCTCCCCTACGGGCGGGGGTTTTAGATTTTACGCCGCTTCGCTTATTAGTAGAAATCTACCCGGCCTACCCGATCTACCCGGGATCTACCCGTCTACCCGAAACCTACCTAGATTCTACCCTCCTATACCTACTATCTTTTTCTAGGTCTTTACCTAGAATCTAAACTTACGGATGTAGATATTTTCCTCCTATAGTAACCCCCGTATTAGCTTCTATATTATCCTCCTCTTTATCGATTTCCTCCTTATCCTACGACTCCTCCTCGTTTTCGCTCGTATCCTCTTATAGCTTATCTTCTTTCGTATTCTCTTCTTACGCTCTTAGCTTAGTACTACGGCGTAGCTCTCCTTACTCTTACTACATTACTTTCTTCGCCTATAGTCTAGTACGGCGACTAGGCGTCTCCTATAGTTACTCCTCCTTAGCCTATAGCCTCTAACTACGACGCGCCTACCTTTTTACCTCTTCTTAAGCCTCTTTCTCCTCCTTCTCTTCCTTATCGTCTAGGCTTATTATAGGTATCTAGTTAACCGTCCTAAAGGGCTTAACTTCTTTAAGAATAAGTCGAGGATAGGTTCCCTTTATCGGTATACTATCGTATTCGTTAAGTAGGTACGTGTCGAGCTACTCGCCTAGATTATCTACTTCTAGCGGCCTTCTTATCCTTTCGCGTATCCGAAAGGGTCCTTTCTAGTAGAACGAAAGCTTATAGGAAAAGGATATCTTAATTTTCGACCTATATACTATTACTAGCGTATTCGGCGCGAGGGGTATAAGAGCGATATCCTTTATTTTATTCTAGTACTCCGTAGTTTAATTACGTACCTAGGTTTACCTCGCTATTACTTTAGCGAACGTCGTGCCTATGCCGGCGAGCGCTCGCGTCCGATATTCGAGTAGCGTCGTTCGGTCCCGTACCTTACCCTAGTCTAATACGGTATATATTATAAATTCGACCTTAATAAATAGTACCGCTTCTCTTCTAATTATTAGGTAGGCGGGGGTATATCTAGTAGTACTATACGTTATCGTACGCTCGGTAAATAAGATAGCCTTAATATGCTTTATCTAGCCGGTCTCTCCTCCCGTAATAAGCTTCGAGAGGGTATCTAGTATAGGTCTAAACCTAACCTCGATAGCTATATTACTTTAGGGGTAGTAGGGAGAAATCTTTACCTTTTTTACTCCTATGCTCGCTAGTAGAGCCTAGACATCTTTAAGGTACTAAGGGGAGCCGTCTATAATAATTTCGTAAGGTGCCCCCTATCGATAGAAGATATCTTTCTAGATAAAATTAGCGATCTACTTCGCTATAATACTTTTACCGGCAATATTATACGGTCGTCCTTCCGGCTAGCGGCTAAGCGCCTCCCTTACTATAATAATAGCGCCCTTCTTTTTTACATGTACTACATCGAGAAACTATCTCTCGCCTACTACCTATACTTTATACGGATGTAGCTCTAAGGCTCGTATCCGCCCGTTTCGAAAAGAATATTATTCGTATAACTTATAGTAGTATATATAGTCTACATATATGCCTTCCTAGAAATATAGTCGTCGTAGGATATCGTAGGTACTATCGGGACTCCTATAGCTATTCTTTTTATGTACCGTAATAAGGATCCTTTTTCTATTATTATAGTTATCTATAACCCTTTATAGAGGAGCATTAACCCTCCTTTAGTAGAAAAGCATCCTACCCTTAACTAAATACTACCTTAACTTTCTTAGTAGCCTACGATACTCCGCTCGTCCTATTCCGCGTAGTCCTCGTATATATATCTTTATATACGCTATCTTTCTCGACTCGTCCGAGTAGTAGCCATCTAGTAAGTCGGCCTCTTCGACTATCTTCGGCTCCTTAACTCGATAGATAGAGGTATCGTTTAGATAAAAGCTAATAAAGAAGTCCCTATTAATCACTTCCTTAATATCGTCCTCTTCTTTAAACTCCTTAAGGTCCTCCGGCGTTACTAGTTTTCTAGATAGGGCATTAGGAGTACTATATCTTTTACCGGGTATATGTCGCACCTTAAAGGTAAATAGTCGAATCTAGGTAAGCTATCGAGTAACCGCGGTATTAGGTAGGTCGGCCGCTACGCGATTAAGTTAATATACTAGCGTATTCGTATCGACTTCTAGAATAAAGTGAACGCTAAATAGCTAAGGTTTAAGCTTACGTAGGGCCTTAAGTATACTAAGATATTCTAGCTTTCTAGCGTCGTACTTCTTCTCCGCCGATAACTATAAGCTACTCTTAAATCGTACTAGATATCTCTTTTTCGCGTTACCGGGATCTGCTTATATTAGTACCTCTCCGTAACTATCTAGACTCGAGTCGACTACTATAATAATGTCCCCTACTCCTTTACTATAGTTAATAGACTTTAGAGTAAGTACATTTACTAAACGATCGATAACGCGAGCCTTCGCCTCTACTTATTCTATCCCCTATATAAATACCTAGTCCTTTCGAAGAAGCTAAAATAAGGGTCTTACTACTATAGTAAAGTAGTCGACCTATATTCGGAAGTAAACTACTACGCCTAGAAAGATGCGTACGTCCTTAATATTCCTTAGCTCGGGCTACTTTATAATCTTCTCGATCCTTTTCTCGTCTAAGTACCGACTATACTTATCGGTAATATACCCTACGATACGGACCCTTCGGCTTATAAGCTAGAGCTTCTTAAAGGTAATAGTTATACCTACCCTCTCTAGATCGCTAAAGACGGTATCGAGGTTACTAACATGCTCTGCGACGAACCTCCGAATTCTAGGCTAGACCTCCTCGTCGTTATATCTCGTACGAGGGCCCTTAATACCTATATTATCTAGAAAGGGAAGGGCGTAATACGAAATATACTCTATTAGTACTTACGTTATAATCCGGACAAACTAGCTAACTAAGTTAGTAGCTCCCTACGGCAAAGTAGTCTACCTTATTAGTCTAAGAGGCGAGTCGAATCTAGTAAGATCTCTACTTATCTCTACTAGGCTAACCTAATTATATCTAGAGAAAACGTCGATAAGACTAGTAATAACTAGCCCCGTAAATTCCTCCGAGAAACTATCTATATCCGGAGGTAGATTCGCATCCTATATAGTTACGCGATTAAACTCCTAGGCGGTATTAATTAGCCGGTACTATTTTTCTACCCCTAGCGGCGTCTTTTTCTAAATAAGAAAGTATAGATTACGGTACGCTCCGTAACAACTTTCTAGTATGCCGGCTCTTAGGCGATCCCTTATTATCCTTTCGGTAACTTTCTTTAGCGCTAGATATATTCGATAACTAGGATATTACTATAGAATATAAGGTATCGTCCGGATTTCCTACGGTAGTACTATTTTATTACGTACCCTTCCTAGGTAGGTAAAGTCGAATACTAGTATTACTTTACGATTGTAGAGTAGCTCCCGGACTAGCGCTAGCTCCTTAGGCTACTACTCGTAGCTAAACTTTAGGCTACTAAAGGCTTCTTCTAATATACGAGATCCTCTTTTAATACTCGAAAACTTTTTCGTTAAGTACTTTCTATCGAAGGGGCTAGTTCCTATAGGGAGTAGAGCCTCCCTCTCGAGGTACCTCTACCTCTAATCTCTAAGTCCCTAAGGAGTAGATCCGTCTATTATTATAATGTCTACCTCTATAGGGCGAACTTTATCGGCTTTTCTTTTATATAGGGTATAGGCTCTCGCTAGCATACTCCCGGTAATACATTTTACGAGGGCTAGTCGATTTACCTTCGCTATAAAGAGGATTTCTTTTATCGAGGGCCTATCCTCTAGGTAGTCTTCGATATAGACCCCTAGAGGAAACTCTTCGTCGTTATAATCTAGGTCTATTTCTTCCTCCTCGTAAAATCGTAAAGGTATAAAATTATACTCCCCGTCGTGTCTAGGGCCGGTTTAGGCCGCTAATCCATTTTCCTAGTCCTACTAATATAAGTTACCCCCCCGGGGGGGTAGCTCGGGTCGTCCCGTCCCGCGCTTCCGCTCCCGCTTCTACGATACTACTTCTATAATACCTAGCATCCCTATCTTCTTTAAATTTAGCCTCTATCTATTCCTAATCCGACTAGGCGGAATCCTTATCCTAATAGTACTCGATACTCTTATTTTTACTTAATTTTATAGCGATATACGAATAAACTCGCGGCTCTCTCGATGTAATCCCGGATTCCGAAAACACTAAAGAGTAATGCGCCGACGCTACTCGTATAGCGGTACTCCCGTCGGTAAGGAGGCCGCCTAATCTTTTACCGCCCTATTTACTATCTTTCCTCTTAGCTATTCTTTAAGCGTTATAGTTCCTTCCTTACTAGATATTACGGTAAAGGTTACCTACTAACTATCGCTAGTATATATAGATCCCTCCTATAAGCTATCGTCGTAATTCTTTACGGCTAATCTATTAAGTCGTACCTAGGGTCTACCGAGAAGAATAGGAATATAGGTATTTTCGCTAACCGTAAACGTAAGGTAGGATTCTACTCTATAGACCGTATATCGGACTATCGTATACCCTATAAACCGACTCTATCCCCCGACTATACTTAGCTAGTAGTACTCCGTTTTTATAAGAGCTAGCTTAGAATACCTTAGCCGGGTAATACTAATAATATATACCTCCGTACCTTCGTCGATAATAGCTTCGGCTACTATACTATTAATAAACATCTCTACCTATAGGCTAGTAATAACTATAAAGGGTACTACGGTAGTAGAGGTATCGATCTAGTCTATATCCTTATATAATTCGTAAGCGGGACCGACCTTTTCGATAATAGTATACCCTTTCTATCTACTAGTAACGCCTACTCTAAGCGCGAATATTTCGGCCTTAACTCTCTAGACCTACTTATCTAGAGGCTCGCTACCTTACTAGGAGGCTCGTTAGTACTCCCTAGCTATATTAGTAATAGGATTTTAAAGCCTCGTAGCTAGATCTAGGCTCTTAAAGGTCGATCCTAGCCCGTAGTCGACTCCGCGCCTAGCCCGAGATACATTAGCTCCTCGCGGATCTCTATACCTAGCCTTACGATAATCCCTAAGCTATTCCTAGTATTCCGCATTATTAGGTATACGTATGCCTATACCTCTAGGAAGGCCTTTACCGTATAGCTACATATCTTCTTCGGTAATCGGCGGGTAGATAGCTCGAGCCCGTATATCGAACTAGAATAGCTTAGTATTACTTAGTAGAGGCTCCTTTTCTTTAGTAAGCTTCTTTATATAGTTGTCTTACCTAAGCGACCCCGGCTCGGGACGGCTTTTCTTAGCCTTCCCTCTAATAGGCGCTATAGGTACTAGCTACCCTTTAGGGTACTTATATTCTTAGTCTACTATCTCCTCGTCCTCCTACTTAGTCGTCGGAATAGTAGGCCGATTTAGAGGTACTCCTTCATTAGTAGGTAGAGTATCCTAGGAGTCTTACCTAGTCCTAGTATCGCTATATTCCTCGATAACCCTTTCGATTACTTACTTATCCCTAGTCGCTACGCTCTTTAATAGGCTAGCCGTAGGCTTCGTTATTCGACCCGACGATAGTCTAGGTCGAGTCGCATCCTACGTCGGGGCCTTACCCTTACTTCGTTAGGCGGTATTAGTAACCGCCTCCCTCTATTTACGGGCTATTTCCTCTAGGGTAGTAAAAGTACTCGTATTTTCGGTACTATAGACTCGACTATCTTCCTCGAGGGTCCTAAAGTCTCCGTTCGTATCGTACTCGCTAAGAATATACCCGGGTACTATCTCGCCGACGCTATAGGCTACTATCTACGTAGTTACCTATAGAGGTATTATGCTTAGAGTAGATGTAACCTTTAGCGCCGTTAGGGCCTCCGGCACTAACTAAACCGAGGTAGGCTACGGGGCCGCCTTAGGGGCACTACTAGTCGAGTTAGCCGAAGTAGAGGGATACGGTAGCGGGTTACTAGTAAATACTAGTACTCTATCGGGTATAAGTAAAGGAATAGGCGGCTTACCTCCCTCTATTCCCGAATAGTCTCTCTTACTCTACTCCTTTCGTCGCTCCTTAATTTTAAGCTTCTTATCGAAAATAATAGTATACCTATACCTTAGCTCTAGTATAGGTAATAGCTTATTAAGCCTTAGCTTAGTTCTATCCTACTATCTAAACATAATCTACTCCGGTCGAACTCCTATTCCTAGTTTCTTTCTAAAGTATAACCGACCGCTCTCCCCTTTATAATAGTACCCTACCGAATATAGATAATCTATAGCCGGGCACCTATTCCGATAGTAACTTATCGATCCGTAGTCCTAGCATTAACTAAGTAGATGTAGGTTAAGGTTGTTCCGAATGTTATATATATCGATCTTATCCTAGGTAAGAGGAGGGATAGTACTACCGATAGTAGAGGATTTAGCGGGTAATGTAAGAGTAGTAAGGTTAACTTAGGCCTACGGTCTTATAGATGCCGTACTATACTACTACGCTATTAACGGCTACATAGGTATAGGAGGAACATTATGCTCAGTGTTAGCCTAGAGTAGTAGAGTTATTCGCCCTAGGGCCTCGGTAATCTTATCTATTTTCTAATTAACGTTCTTATATAGGGTCGGTAGCTTATTTCGTTTCGTAGAGGCCCGCTTCTCTATATCGTGTCGAAGTTCTTAGATGCGAGCTATAGCGGCCTCGCCTCCTTCCGATAGAGTAAAGCCTTATCCTCCTTTAATAATATGCCTTACGGTAGAGAAGATCTTATCGAAGTCGCGATAGGTAGAGGGGTCCTATAGATGCAATTTAAATTTCTTATAAAGTCTCCTAGACACCGACCTAGGTAGGCCGGCTAAGAAGTACTAAGTCCGCTCGACTACCGACAAATCCTTAATAGGTATCTTACTTAAGGTATTTCGGTACTATTAGTAGTAGTCCTTAACGTTATCTTTCTTATCTCTTCGCTAAGATGTTAAGTTCTTTATCTAGGTAATACTACTAACCTCCTAGTATATGTCGTACTACCTATACTCCTATAGTACCGACTCCTTTAGTAGATCCTAGTTAGCCGGGTTCTTAAACCTAGGAAGGGTCTTAATATTTCCTCGGACTAGTATATTATAGTTATTACGGAAGCGACGGTGTAGAGTATTACTAGGCATAAGGTTATACTCGATTATGTACCCCTTAAAACGCCCGACAAACTCGGTAGCGTTATTACCGTTAAATAGTAGGTTCTTAGAGCTTCCTAGGGCCGGTAGTTTAGGCTATAACTAACTAACTAAGGAGTAGAACTCCTTTTTAGTTAGCTAAACTATACCCCTACTTATTAGGGGATCGTTTACATTATTAGACGCGCTCGAGCTACTTAGCTTATAGCTAGGCGCTCTAGTCGACTAACTAGCTACTCCTATCGACTTAGGTATTTCGGGCGGCGTATTAGGTAGTTTAGGGAATCTCTCTAGCGAGGTTTCGGGGCTACTAGCCTTAAAGGATATGCTAGCCTATAGGTATATAATCCGTGCTTTAGTATGCTTCGAATAAGTCGCCCCCCCCCCCCCCGGGGGGTAGCTTATCTTAGTAGAGATACTATGTTAGCGTAGCTAAGTACTCGTCGCCCGACCCTAGTTAACGACATAGGATATCCTCGAGGTCGCGATAGGACGGCTTATAGACTTAGTTAAAAAGAAATAGTTAGTAGCATATATAAACCTAATAATCAATGTTCCGAGGTACTACGTGCCTTAATAATAAAGTAGAGGGACGACGGTCTTCTTATCCTTATGTATAGGATAGTAATGTTCGGTAATTAAAGGAATTACTTGCCTCCCCTTTTCTTTTTATCGGGGAGGGAGAGGTTTTTCTAGTATTCTAGTACTAGGGGCGTCCTATAGCTTCCCCTTAGTATCGATAAATCCCTTAGACGGTCTCGTTCGGTCTATCCTAGGATAGCTTCCTACTAGTACTATGCTACTCGTTACTATTCGCCGCCTTACTAGAGAGGGTAACATCTTCGCCGACTCGTAGGAGGGGGTAACATTCCATAGTAGTAGACGCCTTTACTAGCTCGCATAGGAATGCTAGGGAATCGCCGATAATAGGCTAATGCATAAGGTCTTAGAGAACTTGTTATCGTCGTTACTAGTCGCCGTTACCTAGTAGGTAAAGGGTATATAAGTATAGAACGTATCGCCCTAGGTAGGGTTACTCCGCCCTAGATAGGATCGCCGCTATAAGGAAATCGCCGGTAATGGGCTAATACATAGGGTCTTAGAGGACTTATCGTCGTCGTTACTAGTCGCCGTTACCTAGTAGGTAAAGGGCCTTTACACGCGGATTACATCGATCTAGGTAAGGTTACTCCGCCCTAGATAAGATCGATGCTACTAGCAAATAGAAATACGTCCTGCTAGGTCTACTAACTTCGATTAGCCGATATAGGTAGGCATAGCTTCTTATATAGGGAGTCCTCCTAATAGTAGGACTAGGTTATAATCTAAAATACTATAAAGATAAGATGTATAGGGGTATGCCGGAGATCCTCGGCTATAGCCGTAGCGGAGATCTCGCTACCCTATCCTAGTTATCTTTTCTCACATGCCGAAAACCCGATCTAACTAAACTAGCGGCTAGACCCGTCTATCCTATCTCTACGCTAAGAATACTATTCTAGCCTACGGATAAGTCTAGTAGTAAGAATAGTATTCCTATATCCTATCTCTTTTCCTATTATACTACGTAGTTTTTAATAGTAAGTAGCCCTGCCTTCGGCTCTAGTTATTACCTCGAAACTACATAAATACTAGAGCGGGTATTATGCGGAATAAGGTAGTAGTAGAGTAATTTACTTAGGTACTCTACTATGCTCGGTAGGTAGAAGACGAAGGAAATTCGTGTCTTATATACCTAGCGGGTACGTAGTAGGCTCGGTAGAAGAAAGGACCGTATCGTTCTCGCCGTAGGTAGGATTATAATGCTATAAACAACTATTCTAAGTTATAAAAAACAATTAATTCTCGTCTAGTAGATGTTATGTCGCATGTCTAAGTTACTGGCCGGCCGAAAGCTGAAAAATGCCTCGGCTACCAGCCAATAGTACCTCTATAATAGTTTTCTAGATTAGGTATAGAGTCGATTTTATAGCGTATTAGTACCTTATTCCCTTTAGGTATTAGTATATAGGCGGCGATCCTATCTCTATTTCTAGTACTCTTATCGGGGTAGATTTATATGCCCCTATAACTCTCCTTATATACTAAGCCTAGACTCTACTTATAGGTTCTATAACTCTCTTCGGTATTTTATCTTATACTACCTAGACCTAAGCTCCGTATAGTATCGCTAGTTTTACGATTACCTTATACATCGTCTTTACCTTATCGAATGTCGCGCCCTATATCGATACCGTAAGTCTTTCGATCGATTATCTATTCGCGTTAGCTCTTATCTATACTTTCTTTATCTATAGGCCCTAGCTTAGTTTCGGGTCTAGCTATATTCCTAGGACTCGTAGCTCTAGTATAGGTTAGGTTAAGTAGCCTTAGATTATTCTTAGTACCTTTATATTATACTTTATCTTCGCTTTACTAAGGTAGATTAGTTAGTACTTCTCCGGTACGAATTTTACCCTATATTTCTTTACCTACGCTTCGTACTCCTTATATTATTCTTCTAGGATTCTATAGTTTTCTTCTATCGAGTCCGACTATGCTAGGATATTAGTATCGTCTACGAATCCCGATACTAATATTTTATCTAATTTAAGCTTCGGTAGGAGGTCCGCTACGAATATTAGAAAGAGTATCGGTAATAGAGTAGAGCCTTAGGGTATTCCTATGTTTATCTAGATAGGGGTTAACCTATATCTCCCTAGGAGTAGTTAGGTTGTCCTCTCTCCTAGGAATATTTATATAAATTAGACTATTTATACTAGTATCCTTTTTACCTTAGGATGTAGATTAATCTTTCGTACGAGATATTATCGAAGGCTCCTAATATATCGAGTAAGAGGAGTAACGCCGCTTTATTTTTCCCGTAGTACTATATATATCTAATCTATTCCGTAATAAGTTCTACTACTACGAGGGTAGATCTCTTTACTCTTCCCCCTATTTATTCCTCCGGTAGGATATTATACTCTTCTATAAACTCTATAAGCCTCCTTACGATAAGCTTCTCGAGGAGTTTCCCTATTATATTTAGGAGCGTTATCGGTCGGTATAACTTAAGTTAGGAGTAGTCTTCCTTTTATAGCTTCCGGAGTACTATAGTAAGGGATTCTCTAAAGTACCTTAGGTAGTATCCGTATTCTATATAGGCTATAAAGATATTAGATAGAGCCGGGGCTAGCGTTTCCTTATACGCTTTAAGTATTTTATTATATACCTTTCTAGGTCTAGGAGCTTTCTTTCCTAGGAGCTTTAAGATAGTTATTATAACTTCCTTTATACTTATCTCTAGTTACTATTTCGTTCCTTCCTTAGGTAGCTCGAGTTAAGCTCCTTAGATATCCGCGAGGTCTACCTCTACTTACCCTCCGAAGAAGTATTATCCTAGGGCTCCTACTTTTCCTTCGTTAGTCGTATATATTCTACCCTATCTATCCTTAATATTAGGGAACTAGGGTACTTAATCTTTCTCCTAGGTAGGTTACCTTACCTATCTAGTAATCCTCTATATTTCTTCCGGTTTTTCTATAAGTATTCCGATAGTAGATCTCTATTCCTACCTTTTATCCCTTTTTATCTAGCTCTTCTTATCCTAAGTAGCTCTATGGTAGGCTTCCTAGTCCTCTTAAGAGTAGGTTACCGTCTACTTCCTTCTTACCCTTCTTACTTCTCTTACTTTCTCCGTATATTCTTATATTTAGTACGGTTGTTAGTACTTTAATAGTCTATTATAGGGTATAGTCGCTTCTATCGCTTCTTAGATAGCCCTAACTAGGTCTTCTACCGCCCTCTCGATATCTTCTATGTCCTAGAGGTTTCTCGTTACTATTTCTCGGGCCTTTAGTTCTAGTACCCTATTTATTTCCTCCTCGTTTACCCTCTTCTAGTTCGGTTTCGGTTCCGGCTCTTATTCCTAAGTAGCCTATAGGTTAAGCTCCGTTTATATTAGTAGGTAGTCTAATAATAATTCGATATCTATGTTTCCTATACATTCCGTAACCCTTTCTCTAATCGATTAGGTTATAAAGTAAAGGTCGATCGTACTCTTACTTAATCTAGCTTACTATGTAGTAAGTCCCTTTAGTATAATAATCTCTATCCCTTCCCTCTCTATTACATCGATTAACCTTCCTACTAGGAAGTAGTATGCCGGCGTAAAGTCTAATCCCTAGAGTAGATAATAGAGGTTAAAGTCGCCTATTATTACTTACCCCTAGTCGTCTTCGATTATAGCCGGAATCCTCGCTAGTATAATTAGTTATGTACTACTTCTTAATTCCGGTAGAGGGTTATATAGATAGATAGATAGATCTTTCATTGGCCTGTTCTAGTGCCTATCGGCCTATGTAGGTCTAACGCTATGTATTCTATGAAAAGGAAACTAGGCTAGCTAGTAAAAACCTCTCCCCCCTACTCTCGTTACTTCTTACCTTCCTTTATCTTTCGGTTTAACTTCCTCTAGGGTATACTAGTATTATAGAGTTACCCTCTAACTACCTTGCCTACTACCTTAATACTCCCTCCTCTTTACTCCCCTCCTTCTCCGCCCCCCCTCTCTCTATTTACTCCTCTATCTCCTAGGCTAGTACGTATTATTCGAGGTATCCCTCCCTAATAATCTACTTTATAATTTTTCTAATATCTTCCTTATTTATAATAATCTTATCGTATTCCCTCTCTTTTAACTAGTATCTCTACTCGCTCCTCCCTTTCCTCTATCGTTTATATACTAGTAGTATATATTTAAGGTTTTAAGACGGGTAGCTATATAGGTAAGCTTTAGTTTCTATCCCTAGTACTCTTCTCTAGTATAGATAGGCTCTAAGACCGATATACTCGGAGCGTAGTTATATCCCTATACTTACCTCCGCCCTTTTTAGGTCTTTATAGATCCGGTCGTTATTATTCCCTAAGGTCGTTAACGCTTTCGGTATCCTATTTCTCCTCGGTATTTCTCCTTATTCTTCTTCCTAGAGCATTCTCGCTATCTCCTCCGCTATACTTTAAGCTTTTCTTCCCTCCCTTTTCTCTATAGTTTAAAATACTTTATAGAGGGTCTCTATTCCTTAGGCTAGATCTTCTTCCTTTTATACCTTTCTCTCGGGTCTATAAACCCTTCTCCTTCTCGGCGGTACTTAGTTACGGATTTTCTCGAGCGCTTCCTTAATAGTTTCCTAAGCCGGGTATAAGGTCGTTTTAATAGCGTATTAGTACCCTATCCCTTTTAGGTATTAGTATATTAGTCGCGATCCCGTCTCTATTTCTAATACCCTAGTCGGGGTAGATTTATATACTCCTATAACCCTTCTTAGGTATTAGGCTTAGACTCTATTAATCGGTTCTATAACCCTCTTCGGGGTCTTATCTTATACTACCTAGACTTAGGCCCTATATAGTATAGCCGGCTTTATAATTACTTTATACATAGTTTTCGCTTTATCGAATATTACTCCCTATATTAATGCCGTAAGTCTTTTAATAGATTACCTATTCGCGTTAGCTCTTATCTATACTTTCTTAACCTATAGGCCTAAGCTTAGTTTCGGGTCTAGCTATATTCCTAGGACTCGTAGTTCTAGGGTAGGCTTAGTAAGGTATCCCTAGATTGTAATCGGCGCTTTTATGTTATATTTAGTCTTCGCTTTACTAAAGTAGATTAGTTAGTACTTCTCCGGCGCGAATTTAGCTCTATATTTCCGTGCCTATGTTTCGTACTCCTCGTATTACTTTTCTAGGATTCTATAGTTCTCTTCTATTAAGTCTAACTAAGCTAGGATGTTAGTATTATCGACGAATCCCGATGCTAATGTCCTATCCGTTCTAAGTTTCGGTAGGAGATCCGCGACGAATACGAGGAAGAGAACTAGTAGGAGGGTTAATCCTTAGGGTATTCCTATATTTATCTAGATAGGGGCTTACTTATATCTCCCTAGGAGTAGTTAGGTCGTCCTCTCTTTTAGGAATAACTAGATAAATTCGACTATCTATATTAGTATTCTCTTTTACCTTAGGATATATATTAGTCTCTCGTATAAGA
The DNA here is from genome assembly GCA_001578235.1 of Pseudocercospora eumusae. Lineage (NCBI taxonomy): Eukaryota > Fungi > Ascomycota > Dothideomycetes > Mycosphaerellales > Mycosphaerellaceae > Pseudocercospora > Pseudocercospora eumusae. The sequence goes on along the minus strand of LFZN01000240.1, from coordinate 42,101 downwards.
CGTTATCGAATACTCCTAAGATGTCGAGTAAGAGGAGTAACGCTACTTTATTCTTTCCGTAGTACTATATATATTTAATCTACTCCGTAATAAGCTCTACCTCTATAAGGGTAGATCTCTTTACCCTCCCTCCTATTTACTCCTCCGGTAGGACCTTATATTCTTCCGCGAACTCTATAAGCCTCCTTACTACTACTTTTTCTAAGAGCTTACCTATTATATTTAGGAGTATAATTAGTCGGTATAACTTAAGTTAGGAGTAGTCCTCTTTCTATAGCTTCCTAAGTACGATAGTAAGGGATTCCTTAAACCGTTTTAGGTAGTATCCTTATTCTATATAGGCCGTAAAGATATTAGCTATAGCCGGGGCTAACGTCTTTTTATATACTTTAAGTATAATATTATATACTCTATCTAGCCCTAGGGCTTTTCTACCTAGAAGTTTCGCTATAGTCGTTATAACCTCTTTCGTATCCGTTTCTAGCTTTTATTTAGTTCTATCTATCGGCGGTTCTACTCTTACCCCTCGGATATCCGTTAGATTAGCTTCTACGTAGCCGCTAAAGAAGTATTATCCTAGGGCCCCCGCTTTATCCTCTTTTATAGTATAGGTATTTCCTTACCTATCCTTTTTATCGGGGAACTAGGGTAGTTAGTCTCTATCCTAAGTCGGTTACCTCGCCTATTTAGCTATCCTCTATATATCTTCGGGTTTTTTTATAAGTATCCCGACTATAGATCTCTATTCTTATATTTTATCCCTCTTAATCTATTTCTTCTTTTCTTAAGTAGCTCTATAGTAGGTATCCTAATCCTCTTAGGAGTACGTAGTAGTCTACTTCCTCCTTACCTTCCTTACTTCCTTTACTCTCTCCGTATATTCCTCTATTTAGTATAGTTATTAGTACTTAGATAGTCTACTCGAGGGTATTATAGCTTCTATAGCGTCTTATATAGCCCGGATTAGATGCTCTACTACTCTCTCGATATCGTCCTAGTTCCTAAGGTCTCTAGCCGCTATCTCCTAGGCCCTTAGTTCTAGTATCCGGTTAGTCTCTTCCTAGTTAGCCCTCTTCTAGTTAGGCTTAGCTTCGAGATCCTATTCCTAGGTAGCCTATAGGTTAAGCTTAGTCTATATCGGTAGGTAGTCTAACGAGGATTCTATATCTATATTTACTATATATTTTCTAACCTTTTCTCTAATTATCTAGGTTACGAGGTAAAGGTCGATTATACTTTTACTTAATCTCGCTTCCTACGTAGTTAGTCCCTTTAGAGTTACGATCTCTATTCCTTCCCTTTCTATTACGTCGATTAATCTTCCCGCTAGGAAGTAGTATACCGGTATAAAGTCGGATCCCTAGAGTAGGTAGTAGAGGTTAAAGTCTCTTACTATTATCTACTATCGATCGTTCTATATTATAGTTAGGATCCTTACTAGGGTATTAAGTTAGGTACTACTTCTTAATTCCGGTAGTAGGTTATAGATATAATAGATCTTTATCGGGCTTTAGGCGGTATATATCCTTATCGTAGTCGAGTCTCCGTCCTCTTAGTCTATACGTTCCTATAAATCTATAGAGATCTCCTTACTAATATAGATATAGGTTCTTAGCGTTCCTATCTTATATATAATTATATAGTATCTTAGGTCCTTTACCGTTATAGGTTTTAAGGAGTATAGGTTTAGCTATAGTTCCTAGATCGCTATAACGTAGTAGTATTTCGGTTAGAGGGCTTAGAGGAAGCTTCTTTATACCTTATCTTTACTCTTATTAACGTTATACTATATAATCGTTAATATCGTCGTATTATTTATTAGGATTAGTCTATCTAGTCCTACTAGTTTTTCCCTTAACTAAGGATCTCCTCCTAGGGGGTATCCTTATTTATTTAAGGTACTATCTAGTTAAGTTTCCTTTAGTTAGGGTCTCTCCCTACCTAGTTAATATATCGCGGTTTTCCTACTTAGGGGTAGTTCCTTACGGTAGGGGGGTAGTTTCCTCCTCCCTTTATCTCTTATTCGGGTTATATATTCTTTATCGGTTTAGCTCGTCCTATTCGGGGGTATAGTACCTCTACGGCGAGGTCGTTCTAGCCTCCCTCGCCCTCTCTTAGGCTCTAATTCTTACTAAGTATTCCTTAGCCTAAGAGGGGTATTTTCTTCCGTAGTTTATATACTTAGCGTTTTCTTTCGGTTCTATATACTCCTTTACCTAGTATCCTTATATATAGTAGGAGTACGTATTTATAGTCTTTAGGTACCTTATTACTAGGTATCCGTATTACTAGTACTTATAGTACTATAGGATCCTATAAGTATTTATATAGATTTCCGTATCTATCCTTTCGTAATCCTAGAAGACTCCCCTTTCTAGAAGGATATTAGCCTATTCTATACTCCCTACCTATACGATAAGTAATAACCTCGTCTTCGTATCTTTAATCTTTCTTTTAACCTATACTACCTTAGTAATTTAGATCCCTAGGTATATATATTAGTTTTCCTTCTAAAGCTAGGTAATGTTATCTTATATTTTAAATATTCTAGTTATGCCGTAGGCTATAACTATAAACTACTAGCGCGAGACCTTCGCCGTCTTTCTAGTCTTTGTTATCTACTCCTTCTAGGTTTTAAGCTTCTTTATATCCCCTTCCGCTACCGTATAGAGCTTAACTACTCCGCGTCTATCTTTCTTTACCTCTATAATCTCTTTTATCCCTATCTTTTAAACGATTTCTTTCCCTATTATTCTATCGAGATCCTCTTATTCTTAGGGGTCTATAATATAGACCTTAATAGCTATCTTCTTCTCCTTAAGACTAGCTACCTTCGCCTATATGCCTTAGCTAGTTCTCGGGGCTAGAAGAGCTCCCTTCTATACTTTTACCGTAGCTATTCCTACTACCTTATCGACTATTATCCTTATATCGTTCTTTAGTACTTTTAGACCTCCTAAGAGTTCTACTATTATTATCTTTAGCGCTCTTTCCGGAACCTCCCTATCGGCCGCTATTACTATCTCCTACGCCCTCTTATACGTTTCCCTCTACTCGCTTCCTTCGCCCGGGGGCCTCGTCGTCGTCGTAGTCGTCTTCGCCATTTTTTTACCTCGCATGAGGGTTATATATATAGTATATTTTTATAGGTCCTTAGGCGGTTTATATTCATATAGAGGTAGAGTCTCCGTCCTCTTGTTCTATTATCTCCTATGAATCTAGTGCGATTTTTTTACTAACATAAATGTAGGTTCTCGGCGTCCCCTTCTTATATATAATTCTATAGTATCTTAGGTCTTTTACTTTATTAGTCTTATAGAGTAGGGGTTTATCTATAGCTCCTATACTACTATAATGTAGTATTATTTTAGTTAGAGGGCCTAGAGGAAGCTCCTTTATACTTTATCTTTACTTTTGTTAACATTATACTATACAATTGTTAATAAGGTTATCGTACTTATTAGGATTAGTCTATCTAGTCCTATTATATTTCCTCTTAGCTTTAGGCCTCCCCCTAGGGGGTATCTTTATTTGTCTGAGATACTATCTAGTTAAGCTTCCTTTAGTTAGGGTCTCTCCCTACCTAGTCGATGTGTCGTAGCCGTCCTATCTAGGGGTAGTTTCTT
>LFZN01000240.1:0-38397 GCA_001578235.1 Pseudocercospora eumusae | reverse complement strand
GGGGGGGGGGGGGGGGGGGGGGGGGGGGCGGTCTCTTCCTCCCTATGTCTCTTATTTAGTTAGTAGGTTCTCGGTCTACCTTATTCATCTTACTCGGGGGTATAATACCTCTATAGTAAGGTTATCCTTACTTCCCTTACCTTCTCTTAGGCTCTTATCCTTACTAGGTACTCCTTAGCCTAGGAAGGGTATTTTCTTCCGTAGTTAGCGCATCTAGCGTTTTCCTTTAGTTCCTCGTATTCTTTAGCCTAGTACCCTTAGGCGTAGTAGGAGCATATACTTATCGTTTTTAAGTACTTCGCTACTAAGTATCCGTATTACTAATACTTAAAGCATTATAAGATTCTATAGGTATTTATATAGATTTCCGTATCTATTCTCTTATAGTCCTAGAATAGCTCTCTCTCTAGGAGTATGTTAGCTTATTCCGTACTTCCTACCTATAGGATAAGTAACGATCTCTTTTTCGTATCGTCGACCTTTCTTTTAACCTATGCTACCTTAGTAATTTAGAGCCCTAGGTATATATACTAATTTTCCTTTTATAGTTAGGGGATGTTATCTTTCTCCTTAAAGGTTCTCGTTATCCTATAGGCTATTATTATAAATTACTAATAGGAGACTTTTACCGTCTTCCCTATCTTTATCGTCTATTCCTTCTAGGATTTAAGCTTCTTTATATCTCCCTCCGCTACTATATAGAGTTTAACTACTCCGCGCCTCTCTTTCTTCGCTCCTATAGTTTCCTTTATCCCTATCTTTTAGATAATTTCTTTTCCCGTTATCTTATCGAGTTCCTCTTATTCCTAGGGGTCTATAATGTAGACTTTAACTACTATTTTTCTCTCCTTAAGGCTCGCGACCTTAGCCTATATGTCTTAGTTAGTTTTCGGGGCTAGTAGCGCACCCTTCTATGCTTTTATTATTACTATTCCTATAGCTTTATCTACTATTCCCTTCGTGTCGCTCTTAAGTACCTTTAGTCCTCCTAGGAGTTCTACTATGATTATCTTTAGTACCCTTTCCGGAACCTCTCTATCCTCCGCTATTACTATTTCCTACGCTCTCTTATAGGTCTCCCTCTACTCGCTCGTTTCGCTCGGAGGCCTCGTCGTCGTCGCTGCTTTCGTCGCTATCGGCACGAAAATGTACGATGTATATCCTTACTCTAGAGGTATTATACCCCCGAGTAAGATGAATAAGGTAGAGAATAATAGATAGATAGATAGATCTAGAAGAACAATATAAGGAGTACGAAACATAGGTACGGAAACATAGAGCTAAATTCGCGCCGGAGAAGTATTAACTAATTTACTTTAGTAAAGCGAAGACTAAATATAATATAAAAGCGCTAATTATAATCTAAGGATACCTTACTAAACCTACCTTAGAACTACGAGTCCTAGGTATATAGCTAGACCCGAAACTAAGCTAGGGCCTATAGGTTAAGAAACTATAGATAAGAGCTAACGCGAATAGGTAATCTATCGAAAGACCTACGGCATTAATATAGGGAGTAATATTCGATAAAGCGAAAACTATATATAAAGTAATTATAAAACCGGCTATACTATACGGAGCTTAACTCTAGGTAGTATAAGATAAGACCCCGAAGAGTATTATAGAACCGATTAATAGAGTCTAAGCCTAATACCTAAGAAGAGTTATAGGAGTATATAAATCTACCCTAACTAGGGTATTAGAAATAGAGACGGGATCGCTACTAATATACTAATACCTAAAGGGAATAAGGTACTAATACGCTATTAAAACGACCCTATACCGGCCTATAAAACTATTAAGGAAGCGCTCGAGAAGATCTATAACTAAGTACCGCTAAGAAGGAGAAGGGTTTATAGACCCGAGAGAAAGGTATAAAAAGAAGAGGATCTAGCCCGAGGAATAGAGACCCTCTATAAAGTATTTTAAACTATAGAGAAAAGGGAGGGAAGAAAAGGTTAAAGTATAGCGGAGGAGATAGCGAGAATACTCTAGGAAGAAGAATAGGTAGAAATACCGAGAAGAAATAGAATAGCGAAAGCTTTAACTACCTTTAGGAGCTATAACGACTAGATCTATAAAGACCTAAAAAGGAGGTAAGTATAGCGATATAACTACGCTCCGAGTATATCGGCCTTAGAGCCTACCTACACTAGAGAAGAGTCCTAGGGATAGAAAGTAAGGCTTACCTATACGGCTACCCGTCTTAAAACCCTAAATATATACTACTAGTATATAAATAATAGAGGAAAGGGAGGAGCGAGTAGAGATACTAAGTAAAAGAGAGGGAATACGACAAGATTATTATAAATAAAGAAGACATTTAAAGAATTATAAAATAGATAGTTAGGGAGGGATACCTTAAATAGTACGCCCTAGCCTAAGAAATAGAGGAGTAGATAGAGAGAAGGGGGGCGGAGAAGAAGGGGAGTAAAGAGGAGGGAGCATTAGGGTAGTAGGTAAGGTAGTTAGAGGGTAACCCCATAATACTAGTATACCCTAGAGGAAGTAAAACCGAAAGAAAACGTAAGGAAAGAGGTAACGAAGGTAAAGGGGAGAGGTTTTTACTAGCTAGCCTAGTTTCCTTTTTTATAGAAAACATAGCTTTAGACCTACATAGGCCGATAGGCGCTAAAACAGGCAAATGAAAGATCTATCTATCTACATAAGTAGCTATAGGATCCTTTAGTACTTTAAATATTAGAGACATAGATATATGCGAACTATATTTGACTAGGTAGCATATACTTAATATATATAGAAAACTACTAGAGCAGAGAATACAAAAGTAATAACGGATAAGGTTAGATACGCCTACTATACAAAGAAGTACCTATTATAAGCGAGAGAATGCCGAGAGACAATTAAGGCCTTCTAGAAGGCTAGAGATACTAGGGCAAATACCCTAAGTAGGTTTACTACCTAGTAGGATAAATAGACATAGAGAGCTACTACCTAACGCCTAAAGAAGAAGCTAAGATAGGAAGAAAACTTTACATATATAATAGGATAGTACCTACTACTAGGGAGACTAAGGTACCTAGATATTACTAGAAGAGATATTAAGTAGGTAAGGATTAGTATAGTCTTCTAGGGAGAACCCCCTTAACCCTAACTAAGGATATAGAAATGTATACCTCCCCTAATACTACATAGGAAGGGACTACCTAGACTTAATAAGTATAATACCTAGTCTAAACATTTGCGGGGGTCTATGCACGGCCGTTAAAGCTGTTTCTCCGGTGCTAACCCTCCTTCTTCCCTTCACTTACCTACGGTGCTATAACCGCTATACGGACTACACGATATTAATACTACTCGTGATTACTATTACGAGGAGTAGATAACAGTTCTTATAGTATAATAGCACTATCGACTTAGTATCGTGTCGGTGCGATAGTTAGTAGACAAAGAGGCACTAGTAGGGGTCCGACAAGGGGTAGAGCTACACCTTCGTCGTAAATACTTCTACACGAAGATAACGCTTTTTCTAACGATACATAAACTATATAAAGTACGGAAGACGACGACGAAGACATGAACATTAATAATATAATCCACGCTTAACCGTGCTCTTTAAACTAGAGACCTATAGCGGTACCGGCGGTACCATAATAACCGCAGTGATTTAATAGACGCCCTCTACTAGGCGTGTCACCGTAGAATGCTTCTATAGAGGTCTAGGCTTAATACCTTAGCACCTTTAACGCAATAGTTAATTAGTAATCTTAGCAACTACCTATCTAATAGCCGTTTCCTTATATAATGCCGCTTTCTACGCCTACTTTATTATAACTAGAAGGTAAGTAATAAGACCTACTTTACGAGTCGATTGTAGGAGAAAATAAGGCCTTCATTCGATCTATCGTCCCCTCTTTAATTAACAACAAGCATCTTAATGCTATATAAAACCTAACATTCAATCCGCTAAACCTTATTAAACTAGTACCTAACGACCCGTATAGATTAGTGTTATAAGAAAGAGCTACGTACAGTATCTATAACGTCCTCGAAGGAAAGATAATCACCTATAAGGTACTACTAGAATAGGTGCCGTACGACTTAATCATGACACTATTTAGAGTCTTTAGCATCTTCTAAGTTATCCTAATTATACTACACGGCAACAACCTATGATCTAGAGGACCTATTAAGCACCTATAGCGTATAACTACGTTTATGCACTACATCTAGATACTATACTAAACGTACGACTAGGACCGTTGTATAAGGGAGGTCGCCCTTATTACTATAATAAAGCCGATAAACGATAACTACCTTACCTCTAGTTACGAGATGCCGGAGGAAGCCCTCTTAAAAATAATACCGAATGTAATATACGATAGCATTTACTAAAATAAGGAACGCTAGCGGTTTAACGACCGCTTAGCGAGCTAATAGTAACGATAACTAGTTACGCTAGAGAAGCGGCGTACCGACGGCTCTACGGTCTCGCCGTTATCGTCGACTACATTTACTTTAGTATTAACGATACCCTCCAACATCCCTAAATGGGCTAACTAAACCGAGCAATAGCGCTAATAGTATAGAGATAAGTGCGCTAAGTAGTACTATAGATAATGGAACTACGATAAACTAGACTATCCTACCTATTTCCGTATATACGCTTACCCGAAGTATAAGTAAGATCCTAAGAAAGATGTAGTATATAGGATTATTAACTTAGCCTATCCGAGGTTCAACGACCTAGAATCGGAGGACTTATAGTACTAACTAGACGACTACGAGCCGAGTCGATTAACGCCGTCTTTACTAAACGGCGCTAACGAAGTTAATTAACACGATAACGACGAGGCTCTAAGGCACTAACGTCCGAATACTATACTCCTTTATAATATCTATTCCTTAAAACTTCCCCTTCTACCGAATTTAACGCCGTTATAGGTAGCGGCATAGTAGTAAGCCCCTTACGAATACCCTAGAAACCTATTATATGTCCTATGACATGTAATAAAGTTTAGAGCTAACATTAGCCTTTAAAATAGTAGGCATTAGTTTAATACTAAAAATGCTACGAAGATTAGGGTTCCGCATTTAAACTATAGATTAGCTACCCTTAACCCTATAGAGATAATAAGGCAACTCTCGGTAGAGCTCGAAGCCGGGCGTATTACTAAACTTTCGTAGGAGGAAGCCGACTAGATACTTAGTTACGAGCCTAACAATTACGAGCCTAGGACACGGGTAGTGCTCTTACCGTAAGGCCTAGTGCTAAAGCACGATAGAGGCTTCCGCCGCATTTACGACTTGTCCTACCCCGAGGGGTTATTAATTAACGACTCTATACCGCGAGAACACAGCTATATAGATATTGATTGATGTAGAACGACTATCTAGGTTAAAGAGCCGATGAAGAGAAGAAGTCTCTTCGAACGGCTCACAAACGAGGTATATTAAGGGTTTTAGTGCCTAAGGCACTAACCTGCAAGTTAGACATAGACAAGTCGGACATAGATAAGTCGGACATAGCCGTGTTTAGCCTATAAGCCGAGATCGTAATAGTATTCCCTCCCTTCGTAAGAGCCGTCCACGGCTCCGTAGTGTAGGTAAACAGGCGTATATAAGCTATAGTAATAGGTGTTGCGATGTTGGCGTAGTTAGTTAAGCGTAGCATAGAGATAGCGACTAGGTGTAGTTTAGTAGGGTAGCGCTTATAGAAAGTAGCTACTTTTTCCTACGCGTTTACCACCTCGTTAACGGTCTACTAAGTAGGCTTCTCGTATCCCTTCTACTTTACCCGATACTTAAATTCTTTATTCTTTCCTCTTCCGCGGTAGGAAGCATTAACGATCTCCTCTACGTCGTATTCTTCCTCTCCCTCGATTATTATCGGTAACGGCGGCTCGTTGTTCTAACCGGGGAGCTCGGTACTAAGTATTAGCGTTAGAAGATTAGTATAGAATACTAAGTAGATCCTCATTAATGCAGGTAGTTTTAGTTCGTATGCGTACGGCGATACGACCCTCCTAATAACGTAGGGTCTACTACTCGTAAGATCTATCTTATAAGAAGGTCTATTAGTCGTTAGACCCTTAAGCGAGAGCATTACTTTATTACTAACTACATAGGCCGGCGTAGGACGGCGGTAAGCATTAGCTATCTCTTCTATTCGGCTTTACTAGTAGCGTATCTATTCGGAGAGGTACGATTCGAGCTCTTCGATATAGTTAATCTATGCGTAAGCCTCGACATCTAGAGGGGCTTCTCTAGCTACGGATGGCTTAATTCCGAGACGTGGCTAGCATCCATAGTAGGCCTAGAAGGGTAATAGTTTAGTCGTGTCCGAGGGAGCATTATTAGCTACAAACTCTGTAAGGGGTAACTAGTCTACCTAATCGTCTTACTAGTAGTTAATATATGCCTAGAGGTATGCCTTAGTAATACTATTAATCCTCTCTATTTACCTATCGGTTTTAGGGTAGCGAGCTATCGATAAGTTTCGTTAGATACCTAGTCGTGCGCAAAGGTGCTTCTAGAACTCCGAGGTAAACTATATGCCTCTATCCGATACTATAGACTCTAGTAGCCTATAATGCTTCTAGACGTAATATAGATAGGCGTTAGCGATAGCCTCTACGGATGCATCTCCTTTGCGGAACGGGGTTAAATAGCGCATCTTAGTAAGTCTATTAACTACGACAAGGATTAAATCGTAGCCGTTACTAAGAGGTAGGTCTATAATGAAGTCCATCGATATATGCTACTAGCGAGAGGTAGGCACGGGTAGCGGTTTTAGAAGACCTCTCTTTCCGTGTCGATTAGGCTTAATGTAGAGATAGGTGTAGTAGTTAGAGACATACCTATCGCAGTCTTTTCGAATAGTCGGCTACTAGTAGCTTACTAATACTAACGAGAAGGTCTTATTACGGCCTAGGTGTCCGGCGAGTGCGAGGTCGTAGTACATATAGATAATATCCGCTTAGAGTATCTCGTCGGGGTTAGGCACGTATAATCGTTCTTAGTAATACATTATACCTTCTTCGGTAAACTAATAGTCTAATAGAGATACTAGCATGTCTATCGGTAGGTCCTTACGAGCGGCGAGGTAGTCGCGGACGGCTACCGCTAGTTTATCGTGTTCTATAGCGGCGCGTATTCGTGTAAGGGGTACTTCTATATCGAGGAGGTTATCCGCATTTAGTGTAGAAGCGGCGATTTACATGACCGTAGAGTCTTAAGAATATACACGTGCCGTCTAGTAGTTTTCGACGACGTCGTTACCCTAGAAACAGGACAAACGAATATTATACGGCTTAAGGATAGTCTAATGCTAGAATTAGTAGCGAGGGTCGGTAGTATTACCTTCTCTTAGTAGGTCCGCTATTCGGCGAGTTAGAGAGTTAGGTTTACCTCCTTACCGTCTAGGCCTATAAGTAATTTCGAAGTTAAAACGAGATAGGAATTCGGACTAACGGGTCTACCTCCTATTTAGCTATTTAGTAGTTATATACTACTCTAGGTTACGATGATCCGTAATACCTCGAATAGGTTAATTACATTAACGGCCTTCTAACTTAGGTCTTCATGTTTCAAACGCTTAGACTATTACTAGTAGTTCCTTATCGTAGATCTTATAGTTACATTCGGTAGGCGTTATTTTATAGCTAAAATATGCTACGGGTAGCTAGGCGTTCTTACTAGAGTGCTATTAGGATAAAATGCCTACGGCGACGTAGTCGGAAGCGTCCGTCTCCACTATAACCGGAAGTAAAGGGTTATAATAGGCTAATACGGGGGCAGTAGTAAACGCTTACTTCAATGCTTCGAACGAGTCTTCGCACTACTAAGTCTAGACGAAAGGCGTGTCCTTACGCGTAAGTGCGACTATAGGTCGAGCTAGCCGCGAGAACCCTTATATAAACCGTCGGTAGAAGTTAGCAAAACCTAAAAAGGATTATATGTCTTTTACGTTTTAAGGTCGTAGCTAGTTAAGTAGAGTGTCGATCTTCCCCGGGTCTATACTAATACCTTCTATAGATACGACTAGTCCGAGGTATTTAACTGTAGTAACTTTAAACTCGCTCTTAGAGATATTAGCTTATAGGCCGGCTTAACCGAGGGCCTCGAGTACTTGATCGACGTGCCTCCTATGTTCCTATAGGCTATTCGAATAGATAAGGATATCGTCTAGGTAGGTAGTATAGAACACATCGAGGTAGGGTACGAGTACGCTATTAATATATCGTTAGAATGTAGACGGGGCTCCGTAGAGTCTAAATAGCATAACGTTATATTCGAATAGCCTATAACACGTACGGAACGCGGTCTTCTATTCGTTACTAGGGTACATTCGTATCCGGTTAAAAGCACTAATAATGTCGATTTTAGTATAGATAACGGCCTTACTTAATTTATCCAACGTTTCTTATAATAACGGTATCGGGTACCTATCCTTTTCTATTATAGCGTTGAGCTTACGGTAGTCTACGTATAGCCGTAACCTACTACTTAGCTTCTTTACGAACAGTACGGGCGATAAGTAAGACGATAATAAGGGACGGATAAAGCCTTTAGCTAGGTTCTCCTTAATGTAATCCCTAAGGACCTCGAGTTCCTCGTAGGTTATTAAGTAGAGCGGTCTATAGGCCGGCTCGTTATCTCCTATAATAGGGATCCTATAGTTAATACCTAATCGGTAAGGCGGCGAAGTCTTCGCATCCTATTAAGAGAAGACGCGGAGATAGCGGTATAGGTGTAAGGGTAACTTAGTTGTAGGGTTAATAGATTTCTTAGTAGCTATAACTTACTTAACGTCTCTAAGGGTAGCGGCGAAGAACTAATGTTCCTTGCGCTTACATATAACCTTAAATGTGCTAGCTAAGATAGTAGCTATAGTTATAGAGCCGATGTAGATAGATCTCGGCCCGTAAGGAGTCGGGGCTAGCGGCGGTAGTATAGTAGGTATCGGGATGTTAGGTAGGGGCGATATAGAAGGTTCGTATAGTAATGCGCAATTTCGTCGGGCGGCGTACCGTCTCATAGCTTTAATAAGTGGATCTTCGCTATTATCGGGTCGGTTTAGTATCGTAGCCTCTATAGGCTCGAGAGGTAACGGGGTAGGTCTAACTATCGGGGTATCGGTAACTTATATAGGTTCGTTGTTAATAGAGCTCTTATAGTTTACTAAGTATGTGCGTACTAGGGCGCCGTACTAGTTATAATGGTTACGGTAATAGTCTAAGTTAAATAGTACGGAGTCGTTTCGCTAATCGATGCGAGGGTTGTGCCGTTTAAGCTAAGGCATACTAAGGATAATTAGATACTATAATGTAGTAAGGTAGAAGGCGATGTATTCTACGTAGCCGTTAATGTCTATAGCGGCCTTTACGTAGTAGGTAACGTTAGTAGCGAACTTGCTATTAAAGGTAGTTAGCGTACGTAGGTAGGCAAGGGCTTATAGGATTAAGCTATACGAATGCGCGTAGGAGGTATTTATGAAGGAAGAGCTAGTATAACCGTTATTAACTATTACGAGTAATTAATGAGCTTCATTATCGAGAATAGTACGCGATACTATACATAGTAGGACAAGGTATTCTACGTCGCTGTCGGGTATAATGCTATCGTATTTAATGCTATCGTGCGATACTATAAGCGTGCTAATTTGTAAAGGAGTATGTTTATATCGTAGTTTCCTAGGCTTCTTCTTCTTCTTTTTCTTTCCTACTCCTCTATCTTCCAACTTCTAATCGCGACATTAATTAGAATTTAGGCATTTCCCTACTATTACTATTATTAATCTTATTGTCCGCTAGTACTTTAGCTCTTATCGGCGGAGGTGTTAATAGTAGAGAGGTTTATGCGCTATTCGCGGCGTTACAACTATAGGTAGGTCTTCGAGGTAGTAACGTACCCTACTTATCCGCAGTATAGGTAGAGACCCTAAGCTCGGCGCTAGTTCTTTTCGTCGTCGGTAAGCTTTAGACGTAGTGTACTATTAACTTGTAATAGATACATAGCATCGCCGCCTTAGGTTGTTATAGCGGTAGTGTTCGCTATAGAGTTACTACGGGCCGGGGTAATAGAGTTGTTGCGGTTATTATTACTCGAGGTGCTAGTAGCGGAGCTACTATTACTATTAGAGGGAGAATTAGAGCTACCGCTAGCCGTAGGAGCGCTTAAACGTGGGTTACTACTATATATAGCGTATAGGCTCTTCGCGGTATAACCTTTAGTTGCTTTGTCGACTTCCTCCTAGCGATCGCGGATAGCTTAGTCCGCGGTAGTAAGCTTCTATACGAGCCCGGAGTAGGTTGTTAGCGCCCTCTCCTATCTAACCTTGTAATCCTTTAACTCGGTAGACATCTTCGCGAGTAGGTTGTCCTTCTTAGACTCTTTATCGTACTTTAGGATAGCTATAATCTTATAGAACTTAGATAAGAAGGTAGTTAAGACGTCTTTACCCTATTTAAGCTCCGTAATCTCGCGTCGTACGGTAGCTTTCTCGTTAGTATCGCCGTATGTTACTCGCAGGAAACGATAGAACTTCGGTATATTGTTAATCTCTTTAGCGAAAGTTACTATGTTAGTGTCTTTATTAGTATCTACTAGGTCGGACACTATGCCCTTAGCATCGCCCTTAAGTAGGCTATAAGCGTGTACTAGCTTAGATTCCTCGGTAGGGTAGCGGTCTACGTTCTATATCTACTTCATAATTAAGGCTTAGATAAATAGCTTAAGACCCGCACGGTCGCTACTATACTTATCGATCTCTACCTTATCGGATCGCTACTTAAGCGGCTACACTATTAGCTAGAACTATAGAGGGCCCTAAGGGGCCTACTAGTTCCACCTAGCCTACTAGTTCTAATTTACCTTAGGTAACAGTAACGGGGGCGAGTTTCCCTTCGGCGAGGGCGGAAGTAGTAGAAGGGGCACTTCAGGCTTCTTACCTTTAACTTTAAGTATAGCGTTCGTAGCGAGGAGTATATTATAAGCTACCTATAGCTCGGCGTTGTCGTTCATTAACGTAGTAATCTAGTCATCTCGGTTCTTAACCTCTTATTACTTATAATCGTATAATCCTTACACTTAGTTCATAGCTTCCTATATGTGGTCGTAGTTGTTCTTAGCCTCGTCCATAGTCTAGAGAGCCTATGCGATAAGTCCTTCATATTTAAGGAGCTTCGCGTATATCTAACGTACCTAGGACTTAGGATCTTAGTAGCCTTCCCTAACGAGGATAGGTACTATTTCTGCGAACGAGGGGATCTTCCTATACGGTTAGTTATTATATGTAAATGCGGTCTAGTCTATAGAACCGTGACCGAAGCGCTAAGGGTCTTTAGCTTCCATAATTAGGTTAGCGTATCGTGTAGGTCGTAGTAAGAGGTAGATCTTATGTAAGGAGTAGTAGCGTTAGCGCTATAACCCCGGTTAGTATGTTACAGCTATAGTATAGGGTATAGCGCGGCGGCAGTATAGCAATGTAGATAATGTAGTACTATAACGTAATTATAGCGAGGTGTACATCGACTCTTCTATAAAGATATTAATTAATGTAGAACGACTATCTAGGTTAAAGAGTCGATGAAGAGAAGAAGTCTTCTCGAACGGCTTATAAACGAGGTATATTAAGGGTTTTAGTGCCTAAGGCACTAACCTATAAGTTAGACATAGATAAGTCGGACATAGACAAGTCGGACATAGACAAGTCGGACATAGACAAGTCGGATATAGCCGTGTTTAGCCTACAAGCCGAGATCGTAACAATAGCGCTATTACGTACGACACATTTAACGACATTATAACTAGTATAATCGCGGTAGGACCGGGCTACACGATAATTAAAAGGGACGTAAAGGTAGCATTTAGAATAGTGCTAGTCGTAATAATACAACGGCGGCTACTTAGATTATACTAGTAAGGTTTAGTATACTACGAAAACGCACTACCTTTCGGACTCCGTATAGTACTATATTTGTTAACCTCTTCGTAGAAGGCCTACACTAGATACTACGCCGTTATTTAAACGTAATGAGCCTTCGGTAGGTCGCTATGCATGACTACCTAGACGACTTTATATTTATCGTACTACCTAACATACGAAGAGCCTCTACTATCCGCACCGCCTAGACCACGATAATACCCTTCCTTAGCGTACTACGAAACGATAAGAAAGACGTTAAAGGGACGACGATTAAGGTTCTTAGCATCGAAGTTAACACGACGTCGATAATAGTAAAGCTATTATAGGAGAAAACAACTAGGTTGCTAGAAGAGTTAGCTATAATACTCGAGAGAGGCTACTTAGATCTTAACGCCGCGTAAATACTAGCGGGCTACCTTTTATAGGTAGACCCCCCATTGGGTTAGGTTAGGTTTCCTAACCTAACCCAACCTAACCCGACTAAACAGTTTGCCCCGCCAAGAAACCGACGAGCACCTCGACGGTTTCTTAGCGGTTTCTTAGCGGGGAAATAGAAGAAACAGAATAGGGATAGGAACTAGGCGGTATCTTATAACCGTAATACTTATGCCTTTATTCTCGTATAGTAGATAGTAATCTATAAGTGTTACTACGCTACTAACTACGTAGTATAGCCTATACGAAGTCTCGGCGAAGACGCCTAGCTAGAACTATGTCCTTTTTCTAAATTATAACGCGCGATGCGTAGATAGCGTAAAGGTTAGTATCTAGATTATACGTTAGCTAGGAATAGATAGGTTATTAGACATTTATACCTTCGAATAGCGATACTAAATAGGCCTTAGTAGTCTCTTAGAGAGCTTCGATAGTAGACTTCTAGAAGCGTAAATCTACCTTAAAGTTCTAAGCTACTTCGCGAATAAGACGCTAGAACGGTAGCTTTAGGATTAAGAGTTCGCTACTCTTCTAATATTTCTAGATCTCTCGGAGAGTAACCGCTAGAAAAAGTTAGTAAGAGGTAGCTACATTAGTAGCTATAATTAGTAGACCTACCTCTAGGCTTAGAGCGAATCGACTTCTTATTCTACGTAGCTTTTACTATCTTCGACGCGCGGGAGACCTTCTTACTACTAGGTTTCTTACGGGCGGTTATCTTTATACTAGCTAGTATCTTCTTCCCGGCTATTATCTTTATACTAGCTAGTATCTTCTTCCTAGCTCTTATCTTCCTTACGGCTAGTATCTCCTCTATAGCTAATGTAATCTTTACGAGGGATTAATCCTTGAACCTCTCACCTCTCGTAGAGCCTTCGAAGCGACTAGGCGCTAGAGAAGAATTAGTATAGCTAAATGCATTAGAAGGGCACGTTCCAAGCTTACTAGGGGTACCGCTAGGAGTAAGACCCTCTAAGGAATCTTTATTAGATTCGTTATAGGCATCTTCGTTACTTTCGTAATCGGCATCTTCGTTACTACCTACTATCGACTCGGCATCGTCGTTACTACTTACTATTAGTAGTACTTTCGTAGAAGTAGATATAAAGGCGATAGTAAAGTAACGTATAAGGAGTTTCGTTATTAATAAGAGGGCGGCCGCTAATGTAATTATTCATTACGAAAGCCGAAAACTATTACTAAGTAACGTAGAGAGTATAACGTAAGGTAACGTAACCCTAGTAATAGCGTTAGCTATAGGTAAGAGCGTAAGAGGGATAAACATAAGTTAATATAAAGCCGGCGAGAATGTAAAGTAGTTATCTTACGCGAGGCGCGAAATGTAGCTAGCCGATATAGCTAGCCGATATAAGCCGGCGAGAATGTAAAGCGTTTATCTTACGCGAGGCGCGAAATATAGCTAGCCGATATCGCTAGCGGATGTAGCTAGCGGATGTAGCTAGCGGATGTCGCTAGCCGATGTCGCTAGCCGATATCGCTAGCCGATATCGCTAGCCGATGTCGCTAGCCGATGTCGTAAGCTAATATAGCTAGCCGATGTAGCTAGCCGATATAGCTAGCTAAAGCTACTATCGCGAGCTACTATCGCGAGCTACTATCGCTATCTTATGTCGCGAGCTACTATCGCGAGCTACTATCGCGAGCTACTATCGCGAGCTACTATCGCTATCTTATATCGCTATCTTATATAGCTAGCCGCTACTACGGGGTTACTAGATATAGAAGTACTATAATAAAAGAAGGTCTATATAAGGCGCGGATTATTACGTTACTTCCTAAAGACGTTATATAGATACTATAGAAGCGTAACCTTACTTAACGGTAAGAGCGATATGTACGATTTTTACTTAGATTATTAGCGACACGAATCGTAGAACTTATATATTTATTAGAGAAGAAGTATCCCTCGTTAACGATTAAACGTTTAAAGTAAAGCCTCTTAAGAGTACTACTATACCCGCTATCTTATCCGTCTTAATCCTTAAAATTAAATCTATTATAGGTAAAAAGAACTATGTCGTAAGTTATTAGCTATTCCGGTAGTAGAAGTATTACTTTTCTATTATCTACAACTAGTAGCTTTAAGGCGCCGACCTTAATATACTTATCGATTTCTCTCCGCTATTACTTAATTAAGTTTACCGGTATAACTATTATAGTTATTAAAGCTAATATAGTATCTTAGGGCGCGGTAAAGGCCGTATATCGGTTCTATCGGTAACGAACTCTAGGGACTCGATACGTAGGAGGCTACTTCTCTAGTATATATTCGCAGCTTTTAGGTATCCTATAACCGTAAGCGCGCATTCGTATAGCTTTAACCTTCTAGGAATACGAACTTCGATTAATCGCGGAAATCGCTATTTATAATAGACTACCGGTCTTAGAACGGACTTACATACTCGTATACTAGTCCGGAATACTAGGAAGGTAATTCTTAGTAGTAAGCTTTCCTATCCTCATAGTCGTCATCCTTATCCTTATTATCTATATTAACGACAATTAGGCGTCCGCTACTAGAACTGCCGCTATTAGAGCGACTTAATAGGCTAGACATGCCTCCGGGTGCGTTTCCTCCTAGTTTCGGACGTAGCTTCGGCTTAGCCTTAGGGCTAGGCGGTCTAGTACTTCGCTTATTGCGCTAGTACCCGCTAGTAGGT
Source organism: Pseudocercospora eumusae (assembly GCA_001578235.1). Taxonomy (NCBI): domain Eukaryota; kingdom Fungi; phylum Ascomycota; class Dothideomycetes; order Mycosphaerellales; family Mycosphaerellaceae; genus Pseudocercospora; species Pseudocercospora eumusae. The sequence continues at coordinate 23,391 of LFZN01000240.1, read as the reverse complement.
CTCGGTATTAGGGGGGGTGCTATAGGGTTATTAGTACGACGCTTCTTTCGGACGCTAGGCTAGATATGCCTCCGGGTACGTTTCCTCCTAGTTTCGGACGTAGCTTCGGCTTAGACTTAGGGCTAGGCGGTCCGGCACCTCGCTTATTACGCTAGCGTCCGCTAGTAGGTCTCGGTATTAGGGGAGGTGCTATAGAGTTATTAGTACGACGCTTCTTTCGGACGCGAGTACGCTCTCCGCTATCCTCGTAAGCTAAGTCGTCGCTTAACTCGAGAAGGCTATCGTTAATATCTTCCTTAGGGATACTAGCCTAGCGAGTAGCATTAATCTACGTACTTCGAGCCTAACGGCGATAGCTTCTACTCTTTAGTTACGAGCGCTTCTACTTTATCGTGTATCGAAACTAGACTTACTACCTAGTAAAGTCTAGCGTATCTAGCTCTTACTCGAGTTACTAGATCTTATACTTATCGGTAGCGCGGTAGTAGCGCTACGCGTTATAGAGTATTTCTCGTTATATTTTCTCTTTTACTTTAATACCCTTAGCCTCGTAATTTACGGGGTCGAAATGCTTATCCTAGATAACCTCTTCTAGTTATAGATTATAAGCCTTATCCCTACCGCCTATTAACTTCGAGGTAAGCTATATGTTATATGTTCTATCCCTTTTTCGTTTAGACCCTTTATCTATAGTTAGGACCGGCTTATACTAGACGTCGCTCTAGTCGCGAGCGCGGGACCTAATAAGAAGCCTAAAGTGCCGGAAGACTATTATGCTTAATATAGTAGCTAAAGTCCTCCGATTAACTAAGAGGCGGTTAGCCTCGTAGGGCTCCGAGTAGAATATATGCTTATATAAGGTAGATTAGATACCGTACATAGAAAGAGTTCTAGTATGTAACTATATTCGTAGGTGTTACGCGCCTATTTACTAGAGGTAGTTACATTACTAGCTACATTTATAGAGCGTATATAGCCTATAAGATACCGTAGAGATAAAGAGTTCTAATATATAACTATGTATTCGTAAGTATAATTATACGATAATTCGGCTAGCTATATAGCTATCTATAATATGTAGTACTTCGAGAATAATTAGATACCTATATAATTAGAGTAAAGCTAAATTCTAGTAAAGCGCTTACGCGCGTAGTCTACTAACTTTAAATCCTTTAGCGTTACTATAATCCTCTTCGCGTATATAGCGAAGCGTACCGCTATCTTAAAGTCCTATGCTAAGGTCGCTTCCGTAGCTTCGCGGAGAGCGATTATAGCTTGCCTCTACTACCGGAATTCTAGTTTCCCTACTAACCCCTAGTACTCTCTAATAAGTATTAAGAATAGCCTAAACGGAATAAGAGGTTCCTATACCTTTTAATAGTACCGAATCTCGTAGAGTATAGCCCTTCTAGGCCGTACCCTCCGCGTAGTACCGCTCTTTATCTCGGCCTTTTCTACCCGTTTTTTTACGAGAGCCCGCTCGCCTCGTCCTTTCTTAATGCCTTTTTACTAATGCGATGTTATCTTTCCTCCCGGTTTTCCTACCGTCTTACGAGGCGACTTACCGGTAGGACGCCTCTACCGTTATCCTTAAGATACCGCTATAGCGGCTACGGCTTATATCTATCTCTAGTTAGACCCCTACGTACGCTATTCGTTTAGTGTAGTTACCGGCGTAGGCTCTTTCCTCTATGTAACTTCCACGCGATTATTACTATGCAACTTCTACACGATTATTACTACCCCTTTCCCTCCTTCCTACCTCCCCTTATTTAGCTAAAATTAGCCCTCTATACGATTAAGACCTATACCTTAACTATACTAAACTCATTGCGCCCGTAGGGGTCTAAGGATAAATCGCAACGTGCGGGTAGAATTGCATTAAGAAAATATAATCTTAGTAACTAGCGTAGATGTCGATAAAGTAAACGGTACATCTTATAGCGTATATAATTGCGAGTTTAATTATATAAAAATCTTATGTGTGCGACGTATATCTATCGATAAATAATAGATTTCCCGAAGGCACTCGAGTCGGTTAGATTTTATTTAGTACCGATCGAAGAACATGTCTAGATACCTAAATTTTAACGTAATAGATATAAAGAAAGAATACTTAAAGGTTGTAGAGTGCGAAGAGTAGTATATTATTTATATAAGGCATATCTTCACCGAAATTCGTCTTACGGGTATGTAAGCCGACCGATAGAGACCATATAGGTGTAATGTTCGAATTTCGATAAGCTAATAATAGGAGGTTATAGAGCATGCATTTATTAACTATTCTAGTGTAAGGATTAGTAGAGGGTTGTAGTGTGACGTAGTATACGTGTGTCGGAGGTTACTTAACTAGCTAGTTAAATCTCCGCATATTGTAGTATAAACACCGCTAGATAGTCGATTCAATAGCGCATAACATGGCACATAACATAGGTAAAGCGCTAACTATGTATTCGACACGAAAGCGGGTGTATGTATCTATATGCATGTGCAAGTATCCGGCTTATCGTGTTATGCACGCGTTAGTAAGCCGAATTCGACGTGTTATATCTATGTAGAACGAACGGCCTTCTAGTATTAATATCGTTACTCTTAAAGTTAAAGTTGAGGCTAAGCGAAGCTTCGAGACTAAAATAAGGGAATCCTAAAGTAGGTCTATTAGCTATAAATAAAGTACTAACCCTCGTCTTACTTAGCGCGTCGCTCTCGTTATTCTTAAACTCGCACTTCTCGTTAATATTCGCCGCTTATAACTACTACCTTATACCTACCCTTAGCTCGCTAAATACCTCCGACATAACTAAACACCTCCGAGGCACTATTACCATAGTAGACGACGATATCGACATGCCCGATGCCGATAGTCTACCTCTATTACCTAACGATATGTCCGACGACATAACCGATAATATATCCGACGACTTCTAGTAGTAACTATAGTAGGCTACATAATAACTTACCTCCTCGAGTCTAGTAGAGCTCGTAGACATAGACGTCGATCCGGACGTAGCACGGTAGGTCTATACCGCTATCGAGCGTAGGCGGCGGCTCGAGTTAATTTAAGAAGATGACGAGGATAAGGATAACCTACTAGAGCTACTAACGGCCTCGCTCTAGTTTATCGAGGACAACCTCCTTAATGTAATCGAGCCTAGCGAGATTTAGTAAGCTTCTTCGTCGCTTCTCGGAGGCGTCGATGTAGTATACTATTATAGGCAACACTATTTAGACCGCGGTCGACAACATCGAGGAGCTTAGAGTCCGTAGGCGCGATAGTCTACGTCCAATTATTCGGCGTAATGTTAAAGACTTAGTAGAAGATAATAAGGAATCGGAAGAGTCGGATAATAATCTAAGTAATAATGATGTCGAGCGAGAGTAGTAGACTAATATAACGCCGAATAAGTTTAACTAGGACTCTAATAGCGAAGATGAAGAGACTATAGAGTAGATAGCTATTACCGAGGGCGCTTAGAGCCGAGTAACCCGAGTAAGTACTTAGGCGTAGATAGCTACCTCTACCGCCGCCGCCGCCGCCGCCGCCGCTAAAGAAGAAGAAGAAGAGCCTAAAGAAGAAGAGCCGATCTATCTAGGCGCCGATCAACTAGTACAGCGTATAAGCCGCGCTTAGAAGTACGCTTACATCCGTAGCCTAATAAGCTAATACCGATATCTACCGGTCTAGTTTAATATAGACTACTTTAGCTAGCCTAGTAATAAGACGTACCGCCGCCGCGTCGATAAGACTATACGTGTTACCTTACTAAACGAGCGCTTTGTTAGTATGCGGGTACTACGCTCCTAGCTTAAGCGCCTTATTACCGGTCGCCGTACCGCGTTCTTTAAGCAATATAACCTAGCTAAGAGTATAGAGCCTATAGACCTTATGTAGATAGGCTTAGAGATTAAGGTATTCGCTCTAGCATAGTATAAGCTACTCTATAATCTACTACTAAACTAGCGTATACGTCTACTCGAATAGGATAGTGCGGATGCTAGTATCGTTCTAGATAAGCGCGAGAAGATCTAGAAGCGTATTATTACTATTACTACGATCGTAACTCGATCTATCGCTCTAAAGAAGTCTAACCGCTTTGCTAATGCGTTCGGTATATACCTTATTACGAGTAAGACTAAGTTCTATGTTATTAGCGCCTTAAATAATATAAACCTATGCCTATCGCGTAAGGTTCTATAGAAGATTATTCGATAGAACGCCGATAAATAGGAGAAGAAGTCTCGAGAGATGGCTCGTAATAAGTAGATATATATCGACATCGATAACATCTCTCGTCCGAAGAATAAGCGTGCGGACTAGGGTATCGGTACTACGACTAAGTTCTAGAACATAACTAGTTCCTACATCGCTAAGAACCCGTATATACTAGGGACCGGTCTAACGAAGGATATACTATACTAGGATGTCTAGCTCGATGCCGTAGACATTATTAACGGTGTTATACGTAACTAGTAGCGGCGAGCGACATCTCTATACTATATTAACTAGGCACTATAGTTAATCTTCCCTTAGATTATAGACATCTTTAAGGTAGCTAATTTCGACTTCGATAGGTATAGCGGTACATATGCTAATGCTAGTGGGGCTAACGAGCGCTTTCTATAGCCGAAGCTTAATATACTAGATAAGATAACCTATGTACCGACTAATCTACTACCGCTTAATATTAGCATGCATAATAAGGTCTCTATTACCGGCACATATATAGTCTAGGGGGACATCTTTGTTAATAAGCTTAAGCTCGATAAAGAGAATGACTTCGATAAGCGTCTATAGATCTTAGTTAGTAACTAGTTAACTATTAAGCGATAGCTAAATACTCTACGTAAGAGTACTAAGAATCGGAGGCCCTTCGATAAGCGAGATTGGATTATCGCTAACCCTACCTAGTTCTACATTAGTATAAATAAGTTATACACGGCCCTCCGTACCTACTAGGCAACTAATAGTAATAGTAAGTAATTAGCCCATTCTCTACGAGCCGACGCTTCTTTCTTCACTATTAAGGGGCTAAGTCCTACCTTACCTAAGTTCTTTATTAATCTCTACCTCCTTACCCGCTTATATCGCTCCCGCATTATAGTAGTAATGTAGTAGCAAATGCTTAATTCCTATATAATCTTAGAGGAAGAGCTAAATACTACGAACCGGGATGCGGATGCATAGGAGGACGATAGTCCTTATACGGCCTCTAAATTCGCGGCTAATACCCGGGTTCGGAAGTTTAATAAGGCTATTTCTAACCTAACGCCCTCGTAATACCTAGGCCTTATATAGCGTATCTACAATAAGATGTTTACTTAGGCTACTTAGCATAGGAAGGATAACGATAGCAATGTTATCGATCCCGACTTTACTACGATGTGCCGGCTTCTTAAAGAGATTAGGATTTAATAACTATCTATATAGCTATTCGTAAAATAGATGTCGGGTACCTTAAACGTATCTTACTATATCTCGTAACTAGCTTTCTCGGCGCTAGATAGCATAATTACGGCAGAGAGACGCTATAGCTAAGCTAGTTGTTAAAAGCCTCTAATCTAGTACTAAAGGAGTTACTACTTACTATAGTAGTTATTAATAAGTCTAGAAAGCTAGGTAAGGGTATTACCTCTAATAAAATAATCGAGCTAATTAACCGGGAGCTCTCCGAGGATATCGCTACTATTAGTAATTCTACCTATAACATCGCTACTACTATGCGGCTTAAAGCCCTTAATCGCCGCGCCGCACGTATAGTGAAGGATACGTTCGCGACCTACTTCGGCGTAGAGAGTACTAACTACTATACTAATAAGAAGGCTAAGATCGACATCTACAGCTATGTAAATAAGATCCTAATAGATGGACTCGCTAAGTAGCATAGTATTAATAGGGAAGATAAGCGTACGTTATTAGATAACATCTAGAAGATCGGCGTAGCACGTATAGCATCTTATATTACTAAGCTAAACGAAGCGAATGCTCTTATCTATAGTAGTATTACACGGAACGCCGATAAGACTACCGCTAATAGTATCGATGTTATCGATAGTACTAATACTCGGGCTCGCGCTAGACTTACGGATCGTGGACTATAAGAGGTAGCGATCGTTAATAGTACGGATGTAGACATCTACGATAATGTCGCGGGTATTCTATAGACGGATAGCTTTATACGGCTTATTAACGTAGTCGATTTAAGTGTTATCGCATAGGTAGAATCGGATAGAGTAGTAATTAAGAGAAGGACGATGTAGGTATAGAGGAGATAAAGAGTCGTTATTTAGAGTATAGTATACTAGCTTCCCGTTCTATCGATGCTCGCTCCGTTGCTACCGTAGCCTTATAGAAGTCGTAAGGGTAGTCTATTATCCGCGAGCCGCTATACGGGCCCGAAGCTCGCTAGTAAAGTAGCTCGTAAAGGCGTAGTAAGCTATCGGATTATCGAAGTAGGGCGTAGTACGAGGTTGTGCCTACCGCTTTAGTACCCTCGTACCTCTACCAACGTTAGTACTTATAAGTAGAGGCCGGGTAGATAGGTAGAAGCCGGGTAGACTAGGTAGATTAGGTAGATTAGGTGGAACGGCTATCCGCATACCTTCTAGACTCACGTAGATTATCCGACATTAAAGAAAGTAGTGTTAGGGTAAGCTAACGCTAGTAATACTAGCCAACGGACTACCTCTTACCGCCTCTTACTACGCCCTTAAAGAAAGTAGTACTAAGTTAAGTTAGCCGCCTACTAACTATTAATACGGGCGAAAGGGCTACCTCTAGGCCGCCTCTTACTACGCCCTTGTAGTTAGAAGTTGTCGCTAAGTCGAGTACCGGTGTCGATAGCTATATTGGCATGCTATATATTAGCTATAATTCCCTACTTCGTACGCTATCGCTTAGCCTAGTTTAGTACGTAAAGAAAGTAGCGCTAAGGTGAGTTAGGCGAGCCTACCTCTAGGCCGCCTCTTACTACGCCCTTAAAGAAAGTAGTACTAAGTTAAGTTAGCCGCCTACCAACTATTAATGTTAGCGAAAGGGCCACCTCTAGGCCGCCTCTTACTACGCCCTTATAGTTAGAAGTTGTCGCTAAGTCGATGTACGTTGTTAACGGCTTATTATCTACGAAGTTACGGAGTAGCGGTTAAGCCTGTACTAGGTAAAGCCTTACTAGGTAAAGGCTATGCTATAGCTCTTTAGGTAAGGTATCAATGTAAACCTAAACTAGGTAAATGTAGGCTATATATACACTATCCTTAAAGCGCCTCCGTCCTGTAACATAGAGATTATACTAGGGTTAGAGATGAGTATACACAGTTAGTAGGGCGAGCTAGAGGCGTAACTAATCGGCTATATACTCGCGCCTATTCGAGTCGTAGTAAACGGCTACATGCCTTCTAGACCGCCTATTATTACGCCCGTAAAGAAAGTAGTATTAAGGTAAGTTAGGCGAGCCTACCTCTAAGCCGCCTCTTACTACGCCCTTAAAGAAAGTAGTCTTAAGGTAAATTAGCCGCCTACTAACCATTAATACGGGCGAGCTATGTGTCGTCCACATTAATGCTAGGATGTGTTCCTTAAACTCCTTAAGCGCGTCTACGAGCTCGCTATCTACATTAATGCTTAGGATGTATTCTTTAAACTCCTTAAGCGCGTCTACGAGCTCGCTATCTACATTAATGCTAGGATGTGTTCTTTAAACTCCTCTAGTGCGTCTACGAGCTTAGCTAGAGTAATTAGGCCTTAGGAATCTCTACGATAGTATCTTAGGCATCTCTATTTATGTAGTGCATCTCTATTTATATAGTGCATCTCTATTTACGTAGTACATCTCTATTCACGTAGTGCCTTAGGCATCCCTATTTACGCAGTGCCTTAGGCACTATTATTATACGGCCGGCCGGTAACGTCGCTATTATAGTATAGTCCATTATAGATGCATCGCCGTTATTATTACCTTACTATTATTACTTGAAATGGCGCATTACTATTAGTCGAGCGGCTACATGTCTAACCTTACCTATAGCATTATAGAAGACGCTTTCTTCTAACCTTAACTTCTTCTTCTTCTTCTTTATACATATGCGTAGGCATATACGTATACGTATACGCATACGCACACATATGTACACGCATACCCGCACCTACACCCCTAGTAATATACTACTTATCTACGAATGCGATAGCGTCCGTCTATACCTCTTTATCGCATATAAGTAGCTCTATAGCGATTAATACCGTTCCTTTACTAGTTCTACGACTTACTACCGCGGAGCCGCTTTAGATAGTTAAGGTTCCTCGGATAGGTGTCGTCTACTTAGTCCTTTAGTCTCCGATGGGCTTCGCCGACGTAAGACGTTACGAACGCGATACTCTAAAAGAGTAGGTAACGGATGGGTTACGAACGCATAGTAGTTACGAGTCGTAGGGCATACTACGTTAGGGCATACCGGCTAAGGTAAAAACTCTTTAATAAGGTATACCGAGGTACTAATAGGCTTGCTAGTAATGGTTACTAAGGTAAAAACTCTTAAGTAAGGTACAGCGAGGCACTCTAATAGGCGTGCTAGTAAAAACTCTTTAGTAAGGTAAACTAAGACATTCCTAGATGAGCGTAGCATTGTTTTAGGTTAATCCCGCTATAGATAGCTTACTTTACTTCTTATCTATTACTATAGGCTATATGGGCTTCCTACGTTCGCGCTCTTCTTATTCTTCGGATGCGGATGCTACATGTATCTAGTTAAGCTTAGCGTGATATATAGGTTAGTCTTAGATCCCGATTCAGTTCGAATTTATACCGCCTAATAGCCGATCGTCTTAATTACAAACTCGGTTATAGGCTAAGTTGTTTCGTAGCGGTGTAGGCCTCTCCTCTAGAAGTGTAAGCCTAGCCGCGCTTAGTCTTTTTCGGTATAGGCTCTTTTTTTCGGTGTAGGCTTCAAAAATAGATACTTCGGGCGCGGTTTAACCTTTATTCTCTATATAGTACTAGTTAGTACCTAGCATTACTAGTACTACTTTCGCTTAATAAGTACCTATCCTACATACCTTATCTTCGTTCATATGTACTATAGTTAGTAATGGACTACGTTAAGGGCTTTTATAATAACGGCTTACTTCGGCTCGCTCGAGTATAGTCTATAGGTAATGTATGCTTCTAGTATACTTCGAGTAGTACTTCTCTTAGAAGCTTCTTAATGCCGCTAGTCAATTAGATCCCCGGACGTAAGTGTTCTTTCCTCTCTACCTTCTAGTAGTAACTAAGGTCTTATAGTAGATCGCATCTTAGGGAGAGTCGTCTAAGTATAGAGGGCGTTAATAGGCGATTAGAGTATAGTCGTTACGTTATCGCCCTACGTATCTATCCTTACCGTACATGTTATATTACTAATAGCTATAGTATAATAAGTATAGCGTTAGTACTAGCGTTAGCGTTAGCCTTCTCGAAATGCGATAATGCGACTTCGCGTTCGGCGTGCCTAAGGCGACCGTCGTTATCGTGTTAGATACTTTTGTTAGCGCCGTTTACTAGAAATGTGCTTAATCGACGTATCTCGTGCGGTGCGGTGCTATCGGTGTCGTACTATCGGTATCGGTGTCGGTACTATGCTATATTATGTTATGCGGGAAGTTATGAAAATCGTAAAAGTTGACGTAATACGCGAAGTAAAGTAGTCGCGATGTTTATCCCCGCTAATTACGCGTCTTACTATAGTAAATCCGGGGTCTTAGCGGGATTCGAATCTTTATCGCTTCCTCGAGTATACTTTCGCGACTTTATAACGATTACGACTTTTACGACTACGGCTTTTACGACTACGGCTTTTACGACTACGGCTTTTACGACTACGGCTTTTACGACTACGGCTTTCACGACTACGACTTTTACGATATTTATACTAAGTATAGCATCTAGACTAGCGAACAAGATGAAAAATAAAGAGGATAAGATAATAAGCGATAAGATGTAGGCTACTACTATCCTCGGATTAAAGCGTAATAGTAGTATAACATGGAAGTAGATTACGGATCTATATAATGTCTCGGCATCGAGGAAGCCTAGATAGCTACCTAAGAGTTAGTATGCGATGGCCTAATACGTTCATCGGCTCGCTCGGAAGTATGTAGTAGAGGTAGATGTAGAGGAAGAGGAGGAGGAATAGGAACAGGAAGAGGAAGAGGCAAATGTTGAGATTAAGGTTAAGTAGGATGTTATAGAAGTAGGACTACTAGTAGGACTACTAGTAATAGTAGGACTACTAGTAATAGTAGGACTACTAGTAATAGTAGGACTAGTAGTAACGATTGTTTAGGATGCTATCGAAGAGTTTAACTCGATAGTGCGAAGAGCCGTAGATACCCTATAGCATACATTTCTTTAATAGTAGTAAGGGAATAGGTCGAAGGGTAAAGAGCGTGCGAAGTAAACCCTTATAACCTACTTAATACTAACAACAACATCCCTAGCGACATAGGAACGAAGTAGTGCACGAAAAGTAAAAGTAGTACACGAAAAGTAGTGCACGAAAAGTAAAAGCTACCGAAAGCGAGAAGACACCTTTTATAAGCATAGGGAGGGTTATTCATAATGCGGCGAAGGGAGAGATTTTCGATAAATAAGGAGATAGTAGCATAACTTTAATCCGCAATCTATAATCCTCTTTTCCTCGATGCCTCGATTAACTATCTAACTAGGTTGCCTACGAAGACCTACTACACGCGTCTACGTCGCCGTAAGTAGAAACGTATCGTTACGACGATGCGGCTAAGTATAGAGGCTATAAGAAGAGGCGGCGCTAATAGGCGTACGACCGTAGCGAGCTAGGGATAGGAGCGCGACGTACCGCCTACTTAAAGCTCTACGACCTACTACCTTCGTTAGGTCGGAGATTTTCTTATATAGGAAGGCTATAGAGGATACTAAGATATAAAAACTACTTAACGCGTTTCTACTCTACTATCGCGAGTAGGGCCTAAACTATAGCGTTCTACTCGCTATAGGGATATAGAAGCCCTAGGGACGCGATAGGGTACCTCTAAATCTAAAAAGCTCTAGGAACGCGTTAGATTAGCGAGAAAGACGCGTCGAGGGAAAATAGAAGCGGACCTCGAGAGAACTTATTAAGGCTTACTATATATTATAGGTACGGAACCTATTAATACGCCCGCTACGCCGTAACCCTCGAAGACGTAATTAAGCCCTCGATCGACGAAACTATTAAGGCCTACCCTATATATGTACCTTAAACTTTAAAAGAAAAGAATACGGATAAGGAAGGGGAGGGGTTATAGTCTATCGAAGAAAGAGATATTATAGCGACTCGTAAAGGGGATATAGCGGTACATATAGGCTAGCTATATACTAGGTATACGTAGGGGAAATATAGGCTAGCTCGTAGGCGAAGTAGATATAGATTTAGTTAGTAAAGGAATAGGCCGTAGACTACCCGGCGCGGAGCCTATAAGCTTACCTCTATAAGATACGGTCGGCCTATCGTAGAGAGACCTTTATAGGTAACGCGAAACGGAAGCCGAAAGGTAACCGCGGGGCGTAGTACGTAGTAGCTACTACCGGCTCCGAGGACCTTATCCCTTTAATAGGTAACTAACCCTTAGTATACCTAAGAGTAGGCGGGATTAAACCCTAGCTAGAGAGACTACTACGTAGCTCGAGAGAACGGATACGCGTATCGGTATATAGAGAGATAGAGCTATTCGGGTTAGGATAGTAGGCTAGTAGTATATACTTAAGGAGTAAATAACGAGTTACTTAGGCTAAGAGAGACGTAGTTTACCTTAATTAGTAGAAGCCGGAGGTAAAAGGCTAAAGGGTATAAGGCTAAAGGGCATAAGATAAGGCTAAAAACTAAGGTAGGGCCTAGTAGATAATAGGGTACGTCGCACCTACTTAGATATACAAGAATCTAATAACTATTGCCTAGAAGAGCAATACAAGGCGTGTGACGCATGGGCACGAAAATACGGAGCTAAATTCGCGCTAGAGAAGTACTAACTATTTTACTTTAGCAAAGCGAAGACGAAACATAACATAAAAGCACCGATTACTATCTAAGGATACCTAACGAAACCGACCTTAGAACTACGAGTTCTAGGAATATAGCTAGACCTAAAACTAAGCTAGGCCTATAGGTTAAAAAAGCATAGATAAGAGCTAACGCGAATAGGTAGTCTATCGAAAGACTTACGGCATTAATATAGGGAGCGATATTCGATAAGGTAAAGACTATATATAAGGCAATTATAAAGCTAGCGATGCTATACGGAGTATAGGTCTAGGTAGCTTAAGATAAAATACCGAAGAGGGTTATAGAACCGATTAATAGAGTCTAAGCCTAATACCTAAGAAGAGTTATAGGAGCATATAAGTCGATACTAACTAGGGTATTAGAAATAGAGACGGGATCGCTACTAATATACTAGTACTTAAAAGGTATAAGATACTAATACGCTATTAAAACAACTCTATACCTAGTATAGAAAACTATTAAGGAAGCGCTCGAGAAGATTTAGAATTAAGTACCGCTAAGAAGGAGAAGGACCTATAGACCCGAGAGGAAGGCATAAAAAGAAGAGGACCTAGCCCGAGGAACGGAGACCCTCTAGAAAGTATTCTAAGCTATTAAAAAAAGGGAGGGAAGAAAAGGTTAAAGTATAGCGGAAGAAATAGTAAGGATACTCTAGGAGGAAGAATAGGAGGAAACACCGAGAAGAAACGGTATACCGAAAGTATTAACTACCTTTAGGAGCTATAACGACTAGATCTATAAAGACCTAAAAAGGGCGGAAGTAAGTATAGCTATATAACTACGCTCCGAGTATATCGGTCTTAGAGCCTACCTATATTAGAGAAGAGTCCTAGGGATAGAAAATAAAGCTTACCTATACGGCTACCTATCTTAAAACCCTAAATACATACTATTAGTATATAAACGATAGAGGAAGGGGAGGAGGGAGTAGAGATACTAGGTAAAAGAGAGGGAGTATAATAAGATTATTATAAATAAAGAAGATATAAGAAGGATTATAAGAGAGATTATTAGGGAGGGATACCTTAAGTAGTACGCCCTAGCCTAAGAAATAGAGGAGTAGATAGAGAGAAGGTAGGCGGAGAGGAAGGGGATAGAAGAGGAGGGGGTATTAGGGTAGTAGGTAAGGTAGTTAGAGGGTAATACTATAATACTAGTATACCCTAGAGGAAGTAAAACCGAAAGCTAAGGAAGGCGAGGAGTTAATGCGGGTAAAGGGGAAAGGTTTTTACTAGCTAGCCTAGTTTCCTTCCTATAGAATACATAGTATTAGACCTATATAGGCCGATAGGCACTAAAACAGGCAAATGAAAGATCTATCTATCTATCTAACTAGGTTCTTACTAGTGTTTCTCTTACGCTACCTACGGACTAGACTCTCGTCGCGTTCCTCGTATACTAACATAAGATCCGGATTAAGGGAGCGATCGGTCCGGAGTTAGCTCTAGAGCTTACGGGCTTCCTAGAGTCGAGTAGATAGTATAATACTACGATTACTACGACGAACGGTAGACTAAGCGGTAGATATAGCGGCATCCGCGGTATCGGCATTAAATGGAGTGCTATAGTCCTCGCGAATAGCGCTACGGCTACGCTACGGTATAGTAAGCTCTCTATTAAAGTTAGTAGAGACTCTACGAGTGCTCGTCTAGCTAGTACCCCCTACTTCTACGCTTACTACTGCTAACGTGTCGCGGTATATGCGCTTCTAGGTACGCCTATTACTTAGACCTTCTTCTAGATCTTCTAGATCTTCTATACTAGCACTACGGCTAGTACTACGGCTAGTACCACGGCTAGTACTACGACTAGCACCACGCCTACGCTTAGTCTTTAGTAGCCGACCGACGCTACGCCTACGACAAGGTAGGCCCTACGAGGGAGGTAGAGGATCCTACGGCTGCGACTACGGCTACTAAGGACGGTTAACACGGCGTAATATCTCTTATCTATGCTACTCGGCTCTTATCTATATCGCTACCCGAGCGGAGTTAGCGCTAATCTTAGTCTCGCGAGTATAGCGCTCTATAGTAGTACCCGGTATAACATTAGCGACTAGTTAATTCTTAGCCTACTCCGTAGCCGCCTTCTTCTTCGTACGCTTAGCCTAGTATATAGCATAGTCTTTATATACATATAGAGTAACCTCTATAATAAACTCCGCGAGCTCGGATACCGGGAATTAGGTTCTACGCTCCGGGTTTACTATATGCTACTCTACAAATACTTTAGCTACCTCCTTTAGTTTACCCGATATTAGATCTAGGTCGTATTCGGGGTCTTCTAGCGAGACGTAGCGAATAGCGTTATATACGTCCTATACATACTTCTCCTCGACTATTACGTTATATGGGATAGTATATAGAAGGTTATCCTCCTAGTCCTTATCCCTAATAAGGCCGTCGACCTTCTTATTAAACTACTCTTCTATATGTAGTAGTAGGAAGCGCTACTTAGATCCAATATTAGGCACCTTTAGCGGCTTTAGTACCTCCGGCGGTTCCTAGTCCTACTCGATCTACTTGTCTAGGTCTAGGTTATATAGGTTATAATAAAGTCCCGGAGCTACATACTAGTTCTAATCTAGGTAGAGGTCTTAGTTCTCGTTATAGTAGTCGTTTAGCACGTCTCGAGGGTACTTCGGAGTTAGTAAGTACTTACTATTAACTATTAGGCGAAAGACATTTAGCATAGCATCGCGCTTCCTTATATCTTCTTTAGTCTAGTTCTTAGTCTTCTTAGCCTTTGCCTAGGTTACTTAGGTCGGTCGGGTCCGTTAGGTCCGCTAGGTTAGTTAGGTCGGCTAGAACTTAGGATTAGTCTCGGCATCCTCCTAGTATTATTCCCGAGCTATACGACGATCTTCCTCTATCTATTCTACAGATCGAGGCCGCGCGACGATAGCATCTTTATTGTTACTAAGCTTAACTAGACCGAAGTCCTCTCCTAGTCGCTCTATATTCGGTAAACCTCTTAGACGGGTGGCTTTATATGCGATTAGAGTAGTCTAGTCTTCTTAGTATACTTCTACGGTACGTTAAGCTCGATCGCGCGTAACGATAGACGCATGTTTAGAACCTTCTAGTACGAGCTTTAGCATGTTATCGAGTATCTTAGGAAGGAAGAAGACTACGATAGTATAGCTATTTAGTAGATCGTCGCTATCCTCGATTAAGTCTCTCCTAGTACGTCCTCCTTTCTAGGTAGTATTATCGATGTCCTTTATAATCGGAAGGCCCTAGAGGAAGATAAACTTAATATCTAGAACATTAGTGCTAGTACCTATTACGGGTGTTACGACTATAATCCGGATCTTCGAGTTACGCTTTTTATACTCCTTATACCGATCGTTCTTATCGTTCTAAGAGATACGAACTATATAGAAGGCGATAACCTTACGTACGTCGATACTACCGTTCTACCTATACTAGGTATACTACTTTATCGGATCCTTAACATTCTCGGTTGTCTTAACTACCTATATGCGGAACTAGGTAACATACTTATTAACTAAGTTGCGACTATCGATAAAGATTAATGTCTTTAGAATTCGATAGGGTATAGCCTCGCCGGTAGCCTCGTCCACTATAAACCTTAGTACTAGATACATCGGATCGAAGTCGTTAGTATTTATATTTAGGACTATCTTAGTAATATACGGGATGTCGGTACGATCGATGCTACTACGGATAATACGAGTTATAAAAAGCCCCTCGCCCTCCTCGCGGAAGCTACTATTTAGAAGGATATAAGGCTTACTCTCGCGAGATAAGGTCGCAGTCGCACTAAGCTAGGTAGTATCGGTAGGTAGGATCGTACGTAACTTATATAACTATGCGAACTCTAGGCGGAAGTTACACTACTTATATACGAAGTGTACCTCGTCGATAACGATAAGACCGATGCGATTAGTAATAGTACGGAAGGCCTTCCGAGTAGTAGATGTCGAGGCCTATTCCGGGTTACATATAATATGCTAGTAATAGCCGCTCGCGATATCGTTAAATATATTTAGATTATTAGCCTTAGTCTTAGCTATTATAAGATAGACCTTAACTAAGTCGCCTATAGTAATGCTCTATACTACGGCTTCGATGTCGGCTCGTTACTCTTCTCCGATTCGATTAAGGGGGATAATCTATATCGTAATAGTCCTAGTTAGGAGTATATATGCCTAGTATATAAGGCTCTTACTAGCACCTATCTTAGCGACTATAACGACGTCCTAGTATGCGAAGATAAGGGCGTATAGTACATCGATCTAGAGCTAGCTTAGTTTAAAGTCGCGACCTAGATAGAATAGATTAAGGATCTAGTTCAAACTAGCCTCGATAATAGGCTTTTAAAACTACTCTACCTTAGTATATAAGCTAGCATCCTATATAAGCATCTAGATCTCTTCGAGCTTATTAGTAGGACCGATATTATATAGTCGATCCTAGAAGTACTATATTAGGATTAAAGTACCTTAACTATATAGTACGTTAGGGCGGTTAACATTACCCGACTAGATAGGCTCTTTACGACTAAGCGCTTTACGACTAGGTAATCGAGGAACGTGCTAACGGGGCTAGTTCTTATTAGTATTCTTATTCTTCTTCTTAGTGCCGCGCGCCTTATAAGAGCTATGTAAATGCGACGGAAAGGCGCGGTTACCTATAGTAGCGGTAGGCGATACGCGAAGCTATTAGGCGGTAGTAGTAGCGGTAGTAATAGCGGTAGTAGTAGCGGTAGTAGTAGCGGAGGTGTTGTAGTAGAGATGTTATAGTAGAGGTGTTATAGTAGAGGGTGTTGTAGTAGAGGGTATTATAGTAGAGGGTATTGTAGTAGAGGGTATTGTAGTAGAGGGTATTATAGTAAAGGTATTATAGACCCTCGAGTCGCGAGGCTAGAAGCGCGATGTAAGAAGAAGAAGAAGAAGAAGAAGAAGAAGAAGAAGAAGAAGAAGAAGAAGAAGACGGTAGAAGTATGTTACCTAGAGCACGCTACGTATATATTTACTAGATTTACTTAAATAAGACCTAGCGTACGGATAGGGTACGCGAATAATAAACGCGCTAATACTATAATACGCTAATACTATGCTAACATATACTAAATACTTGCTCGCCCTTATATACACTATACTAGACCCTCGGCGTGCCTACTAGGGCGTTATTAAGTACGTTTATCGTCTTAATACCGATATAGAAAGCTATACCTATCCGACGACTACGATATAACTAATACGGTACTACTACATACCCTAGAATATATAGACATCTATAGTAGTATTAATACATCCGATCCCGATACCCGCGTACTATATATAAAGGTTTAGTTAGCTTATTTTACATATAGATGCGAAAATTAGACTTTCGGCCGATGGATGCGAGCATTAAGGAATAATACTATATATAGAAAAGCGAGAAGTTAGAGGTGTTTTAGCGCCTAATTCTAATAGGCCTCGTGCACTTAGTCCTACTAAGAAAGCGTAGTGTTAGTGGATTATAAGTAGCATTCGGACACGAGTAGGGAGATGCAAAAATGACTTTTATGTTTTCGAATTATCTAGAGAGCACTTTACTATTAACATATTTAAAAATGTAATTATCTTATCGAGTGCACCAATTTCTAGGAACCGTTTTAATAGTTTTTCGAGACCTAGTATAGGTGTTATGCACTAACATAAAATATTCTCGTAAAGTAAAGGACCTAACTATAGAAACGCGCGAACCTTGCGATTATGCCTTAGGCTCGTAACGAAGCCTTTAAGTATACTAAATATAGATAGATAGATCTTTCATTTGCCTGTTTTAGCGCCTATCGGCCTATATAGGTCTAAAGCTATATATTCTATAAAAAAGGAAACTAGGCTAGCTAGTAAAAACCTCTCCCTTTACCCTCGTTAACTTATCGTCTTCTTTAGTTTTTTAATTTTACTTCCTCTAGGGTATACTAGTATTATAGTATTACCCTCTAACTACCTTACCCGCTACCTTAATACTCCCTCCTCTTCTATCCCCTTTCTCTCTACCCTCCTTGTCTCTATCTATTCCTCTATTTCTTAGGCTAAGGCGTACTATTTAAGGTACCCTTCCCTAATAATCTATCTTATAAGCCTTCTTATATTATCTTTATTTATTATAATCTTTTTATATTCCCTCTCTTTTACTTAGTATCTCTACTCGCTCCTCCCTTTCCTCTATTATTTATATATAAGTAGTATATGTTTAGGGTTTTAAGATAGGTAGCCGTATAGGTAAGCTTTATTTTCTATCCCTAGGATTCTTCTCTAGTATAGGTAGGCTCTAAGACCGATATACTCGGAGCGTAGTTATATAGCTATACTTACCTCCGCCCTTTTTAGGTCTTTATAGATCCGGTCGTTATAGCTCCCGAAGGTAGTTAGGGCTTTCGGTATACTATTTCTTCCTAGTATTTCCTCCTATTCTTCTTCTTAGAGTATCCTTACTATCTCTTCCGCTATACTTTAACCTTTTCTTCCCTCCCTTTTTTCTATAGTTTATAGTACTTTATAGTAAGTCTCCGTTCCTTAGGCTAGGTCTTCTTCTTTCTATACCTTCCTCTATAGGCTATAAATCCCTCTCCTTCTTAGCGGTACTTAGCTCTAGATTTTCCCGAGCGCTTTTTTAATAGTTTTCTAAACCGGATATAGAGTCGTTTTAATAGCGTATTAGTACCTTATGCCCTTTAGGTACTAGTATACTAGTAGCGATCCCGTCTCTATTTCTAGTACTCTCGTCGGGTAGATTTATATGCCCCTATAATTCTCCTAAGGCATTAGGCTTAGACTCTATTAATTAGGTCTATAACTCTCTTCGGTATTTTATCTTAAGCTACCTAGACCTATGCTCCGTATAGTATCGCTAGTTTTACTATTGCCTTATACATTATCTTTACTTTATCGAATATCGCTCCCTATATCGATTAGACCCCGCGGTGGGTTGGGTTGGGTTGGGTAGACCTATGCTCCGTATAGTATCGCTAGTTTTACTATTGCCTTATACATTATCTTTACTTTATCGAATATCGCTCCCTATATCGATTAGACCCCGCGGTGGGTTGGGTTGGGTTGGGTTGGGTTTTCCAACCCAACCCAACCCGACTAAACGGTTTCCCCTACTAAGAAACCGACTACTCGACGGTTTCTTGGCAGGGGGAACCCGAGTAGCTCGACGGTTTTTCGACATAGACACAGAATAAGGGGGAAATAAGCCCTAATTTCCCCCGTAAAGGCTATTATAGGCCCCTACTAGGTAGAGTATAGGCCCTAGGTAAAAATGTAGCTACTAATGTAGCTACCCGAAATTTTTTTTTTCGCGTTCCTTATGCTAAGCCTATACTAAGAAACCGTCGAACTGCTCGGTTTTCCCCGCTAAGAAACCGACCGCTAGTCGGTTTCTTAGTAACCCAACCTAACCCGAGCGCTCGGGTTACTCTACAAAAACCTAACCTAACCCAACCCATTCGGTTTAGACCCAACCCAACGGGGGGTCTAATATCGATACCGTAAGTCTTTCGATAGATTATCTATTCGCGTTAGCTCTTATTTATGCCTTCTTAACTTACGGGCCCTAGCTTAGTTTTAGATCTAGCTATATTCCTAGGACTCGTAGCTCTAAGGTAGGTTAGGTTAGGTAGCCTTAGATAGTAATTAGTACCTTTATGTTATATTTTATCTTTACCTTACTAAAGTAGATTAGTTAGTACTTCTCCGGTACGAATTTAGCTCCGTATTTTTATACCTATGCTTCGTACTCCTTATATTGCTCCTCTAGGGTCCTATAGTTCTCTTCTATAGAGTCCGACTATGCTAGGATGTTAGTATCGTCTATAAATCCCGATACTAATATCTTATTCGATTTAAGCTTTAGTATTAGGTCCGCTACGAATATTAGAAAGAGTATCGGTAAGAGGGTCGATCCTTAGGGTATTCCCGTATTAGTCTAGATAGGGGCTAATTTATATCTCGCTAAGAGTAGCTAGGTTGTCTTCTCTTTTAGGAACGACTAGATGAATTAGATTATCTATGTTAGGATCCTCTTTTACCTTAGTATATAAATAAGTCTTTCGTATAAGACGTTATCGAAGGCTCCTAATATATCGAGCGAGAGGAGTAATACTACTTTATTCTTTCCGTAGTGCTATATATGTCGAACCTATTCTATAATAAGCTCTACTACTATAAGGGTAGATCTCTTTACCCTTCCCCCTATTTACTCCTCTAGTAGGACGTTATACTCCTCTACGAACTCTATAAGCCTCCTTACGACTAGTTCCTCTAGGAGTTTTCCTATTATGTTAAGGAGTACTATCGGTCGGTATAATTTTAGTTAGGAGTAGTCTTCCTTCTATAGTTTCCGAAGTACTATTATAAGGGATTCTCTAAACCGCTTTAAGTAATATCCGTATATTATATAGGCCGTGAAGATGTTAGCTAGTACCGGGGCTAGCGTTTTCTTATATGCCTTAAGTATTTTATTATATACTTCATCCGGCCTTAGTACTTTTTTCCCGGGAGCTTAGAAATAGTTATTATTACTTCCTCTATATCCGCTTCTAGTTACTATTTCGCGCCTTCCTAGGGTAGCTCGAGTTAAGCTCCTTAGATATCCGTTAGGTCGGCCTCTACTTACCCTCTAAAGAAGTGTTATCCTAGTACTCCTACTTTACCTCCGTTAGTAGTATAGATTCTTCCTTATCCATCCTTAATATCGGGGAACTAGGGTAGTTAGTCTCTTTCTTAAGTAGGTCGCCTTACCTATTTAGTAATCCTCTATATGTCCTCTAGTTTTTCTATAAGTCTTCCGACCGTAGATCTCTATTCTAGCATCTTATCCCTTTTTATCTATCTCTTCTTATCCTAGGTAGCTCTATAATAAGCTTCCTAGTCTTCTTAGGAGTATGTTATAGTCTACTTCCTCCTTACCCTTCTTACTTCTTTTACTTTTTCCGTATATTCTTACGTCTAGTACGGTTACTAGTACTTAGACGGCTTATAATTAGGTATTATAGCTTCTATAGCTTCTTAGATAGCTCGTACTAGGTGTTCTACCGCTCTCTCGATGTCTTCTATATTTCGTAGGTCCCTAGCTACTATTTCCTAGGTCCTCGGTTCTAGCATCCTATTCATTGCCTCCTAATTAGCTTTACTTCCGGTTCCTCCTCCTAGGTCGTCTATAGGTTAAGCTCTATTTATATCGGTAGGTAGTCTAATAATACTTCTATGTCTATGTTTATTATGCATTTCTTAACCCTCTCTTTTATCGGTTAAATTGCGAAATAGAGGTCGATTATGCTTTTACTTAATCTAGCTTCCTATATCGTAAGCCCCTTCGGAGTTATTATCTCTATTCCTTCTCTCTCTATAGCATCGATTAGTCTCCCTACTAAGTAGTAGTATACTAGTATAAAGTCTAATCCCTATAGGGGGTAGTAGAGGTTAAAGTCGCCTACTACTACTTATTATTAGTCGTTCCGGATTATAGTTCGTATTCTTCCTAAGGTATTAAGCTATGTGCTACTCCTTAACCCCGGTAGTAGGTTATATATGTAGTGTATCTTAATCGGGCCTTAGGCGGTATGTATCCTTATCGAGGTAGAATCCCCATCCTCCTAATCTATATTCTCCTATGTCTCTATAGCGATCTCCTTACTAATGTAGGTATAGGTTCTCGGCGTTCCCGTCTTATATATGATTATATAGTACCTTAGGTCTTTTACTATCATTAGTCTTAATAAGTAAGGGTTTATCCACGGCTCCTATATCGCTATAATATAGTAGTGTTCCGGTTGAAGGGCTTAGAGAAAGCTCCTTTACACCTTATCCTTACTCTTATTTACATTGTACTATATAATAGTTAATAAGGTCGTAGTATTTATTAGGTTTGGTCCATCCGGTCCTAGCTAGTTTCGTCTTAACTTTAGGTCTCCCCCTAAGGGGTGTCTTTATTTGTCTAGGTAACTATTTAGTTAAGCTTCCTTTAGTTGGGGTCTCTCCCTACCTAGTCTATGTGCCGTGGTCTTCCTATTTAGGGGTGGTTTCTTAGAGGGGGGGTAGCCTCCTCCTCTCTTTGTCTCTTGTTCGGGTTATATGCCCTTTGTCGGCTTTGTTAGTCGTCCTCGGGGCAACAGTTATTAGATTCTTATGTATCTGAGTAGGTGCGACGTACCCTATTGTCTACTAGGCCCTAACTTAGTTTTTAGCCTTATCTTATACCCTTTAGCCTTATGCCCTTTAGCCTTTTACCTCCGGCTTCCGCTAATTAAGGTAAACTACGCCTCTCTTAGCCTAAGTAACTCGTTATTTACTCCTTAAGTACATACTACTAGCCTACTATCCTAATACGAATAGCTCTATCTCTCTATATACCGATACGCGTATCCGTTCTCTCGAGCTACGTAGTAGTCTCTTCGGCTAGAATTTAATCCCGCTTACTCTTAGGTATACCGAGGGTTAGTTACCTATTAAAGGGATAAGGTCCTTAGAGCTAGTAGTAGCTACTACGTACTACGCCCTACGGTTACCTCTTAGCTTCCGTTTCGCGTTACCTATAAAGGTCTCCCTACGATAGGCCGACTATATCTTATAGAGGTAAGCCTATAGGCTCTACGCCGGGTAGTCTACGACCTATTCCTTTACTAACTAAATCTATATCTACTTCGCCCGCAAGCTAGCCTATATTTCCTCTACGTATACCTAGTATATAGCTAGCCTATATATACCGCTATATCCTCTCTACGAGTCGCTATAATATATCTTTCTTCGATAGACTATAACCCCTCCCCTTCCTTATCCGTATTCTTTTCTTTTAAAGTTTAAGGTATGTATATAGAGGAGGCCTTAATAGTTTCGTCGAAAGAGGGCTTAATAGCGTCTTCGAGGGTTACGGCGTAGTAGGCGTATTAATAGGTTCCGTACCTATAATATATAGATAGATAGATCTTTTATTTGCCTGTTTTAGTGCCTATCGGCCTATGTAGGTCTAACGCTATGTATTCTATGAAAAGGAAACTAGGCTCGCTAGTAAAAACCTCTCCTCCTTACCTTCGTTACATCTTTCCTTCCCTTATCCTTCGGTTTAACTTCCTCTAAGGTATACTAGTATTATAGCGTTTACCCTCTAACTACCTTACCTACTACCCTAATGCTCCCTCCTCTTTACTCCCCTCCTTCTCCTCCCCCCTTCTCTCTATCTATTCCTCTATCTCCTAGGCTAGTGCGTATTATTCGAGGTATCCCTCTCTAATAATCTATTTCGTAATTCTTCTTATATCTTCTTTATTTATAATAATTTTATCGTATTCTCTCTCTTTTATCTAGTATCTCTACTCGCTCCTCCC